>JAASAO010004365.1:0-39125 GCA_017311375.1 Mytilus coruscus
ATCAACAAGTAAACTCAATTTATTGAGCAATGTAAATATTATGTTTCACCACCTCGGTACATTTATACAGACTTGAATAATTTAAATTACGAAAAGAAACTGTAAAGTGACAACTCTGTTGAACAAAGGAATAACTTCAAGTGATTTTGCTTGCATCGTCATTTTCAGTATTTTAAACGGTTTTCAAATTGACGAAAGTATTTAATATCAATTTCGTCATTTAAATTTGGAAAGTGTAAAATATTTTCGCATTAAATTACTATAATTCTATCTGTCTACATGTTTTTGACAAGTTTATGACGCTCAGCCATTTAACGTTTACAACGATGTTAAAAGTTGTGATGATAAGTAATCCGCTTATCGCCATCCGATAGGTCACTAATCCTTTAATTATTATTGAACCTCAATTGCCCATCATAATATTCTATTCCAGTTAAATCAGTCAGAATTTCATTTTCAAAATTTCTCAACCGCCCACAATTGGCAGTTCTTTATCGTATTTTTGTCATTTGAATACAATTGATCCCCCCGGACAATTTCCATCATAATTTCAATATTTCACCAACCATAAATTTATATTATTGACCATGGACGTATAACTAATGTTCAGGTTACGTCCTGTTTTGACTGATAAAACATAAAAATCAAATAGCTAAAGAAGATGTGTTCTCGTTTATTCGGAAAAAATTATATTTTAGATTCCGGTTAATCAATTGTAAAGGACCTTCTAGAGCCTCAATAAATGCGCACAAAATTTCGTTCTGCATCTTTTTAAAACCTGAATGAATTTTCCCACGGTCGTCCAGAAAGGTCACCTGAGTTTACTGGTGCGTGATATTATTTCCGCCTTTAAAATCTCGTGCTGTGGATAAAATTAATGTTAACTATTTTTAGCGTTTAACATTGTTAAGTAAGTCAAGTTCAAGTTCAACCCAAACTGTTGATAACTGACATGTGTATCGTGGAATTGTCTTCGCACGGCAAATAATTTTTTTTAAATCTTTTAAGATCACTGTTCAAAATACACAAATTTACATTCATTGTGCGAAAATAAATATTATACAAAGACGAGTTAATGCAGCTGTGGAAGTATTCCTGTTGTAACCGAAATGTATTATTATCCTAAAGTAATGCCAACAAATCGTAAAGCGAAAATGCGTAAATATTAAGCATAACGAATGGTGAATAATATTTTCTTTTACTTGCATATACAAAACTTTGTTACACGTAATTTTATGATTTTCTTTAAACTGCTCTCATTAATTTAGCGGAAGTTTCTGGTTATTTTTACACAAGTATGTCCATTTCAGTAAATAAAATATTAATTTACTGGTGAAAACATCGAGGTCAAAATTAAGTACAGTTTTATTTTTATAAAATTTTAATGCAATTGAAAGAATTAACAACATTTCGCTTTTAAATCTTTTATTCATTCAAGCAATGAGATAATCGTAAAAAGAAAATGCTGTAGACTACATAATTATTATGCCTAACGAATGGTGAATAAATTTTCCTTTTTACTTGCATATACAAAACTTTGAGACACATAATTTTCAAATAAAGACTTTAACTTTGAAGTAGAATATTGGTTTTTCACATTTTCCACTATATTTTATAATCCTTGTTTTTAAAGCAAGTACATTAAGGTAAAGATATTTTAGATTGGCAAGCAAGAAATACGAAAATATTTTAACTTATTACTACCACAAAATTAAACTTAACCAGTATAAAAGACATTTAAAATTATACACCTGTTTTGACACTTAAACTGGTACAGTAGACCAGAAATATAATTCTTTATTACGTCAACCTTTACCTGTCAGGTAATCCAATTACCCTATCAGTCGTGTGCCGGTAGAGATCAAAGTAGGATAAGGGCAATTAATTCCTCGGTGTAGGAGTGAGCTCGCTATAACAATAAACATTTACGATTTTGGGAGAGATTACTCCTAAATTCCTCCAAACATTTTGGGAGGAATATCGGAGTTTTCGGAGTGACTCGACATTTTCCTTGGTGTAGGGTGTGGGAGAGTTGGTCCTCTTGAATGGTACTGTATTTACATGTAGTAGTCTCAGTTATATAAGGGCAGTCAACTTATCTTTGATTAACTTGGGAGAGGGTATCAAATAGATTTTTACCACAGCTGACAAATCAAAAGTTATTTTATGTCATAACCAGATCTAGACTTCCTTACCTCAATGATTATGGATAAATCTTAGTACAAATGCTGGATTTTGAGCATTCTTCTACTATAATTGTCACTTTTTATTTTATAAAACATGAATAATTACACTGTGTGGTAAAGTTCTGCACCAAAGGCTTTTTATATTGAGTTTCTGGTTTTGCTTTTTTTTATTTTTTTTGTTTTTAGATTATTTAGCCTTAAAAACTTTTCCATATTGAAATTACTATTTCATAATGAACTTGTTTAACATTCGAGAAGTATAAAAAATGGCTTTCAAATCTGGTCGACGAATACAATGTCCATCCTGTATTTTGCTTAAAATAAACATACATGGACCATAGGAAAGTAATAAAATTATAAAATGTTTTATTTGTAACCCACTGATACCCCACTGTATGCAAATTACATTTATTTTAGTCATTTCAAGAAATTAAAATCAGTGAGGTGGGGATCGATAATAGGTTTTAGACGCTGATTCAATGAAGTGTCAATGTTTTAGTTTGTCATCACTTCCTGGGTATATGCACAAGGATATGTCTTTTTACCCTCTTTGCCATGGTATTTGCCTTTTACCCTTCACACAATGCCTGATCATTTGTGTGTTTTATTAAATACAGTTAGTGAAAGAATTATGGTATAAAATCAAATATTTAACTTAATCATCCATATTGATATGCAGTGTAATTAAACAAATAATACCCCAAGGGTAACTGGGGAATAGAAATATGGTCACTACAGGTCTTCTTCCAACGGGCAGTAAAACCCTTGCCAAAGTGGGCGTCCGTTTGGCTGTGCGGGATGTATCAAACGCAGCCACGTCCGGTCAAAATGGGGACGTTAAATCTGATGCCTCGTAGAGAGAGTGCCACGCTCTCTGCACGTTAAGAACCCTTTTAACAACTCTTTGAGGGGTCCATAGGTGGCCTGTTGCAAGGCAAAATTTCTGTTCCTATCCATGCCCAATATACCCTCATTTTCCAGTGGCAGCAGGGGTGTGGAAATGCTATGCCCAACTCGCCCGACTCGTACATTTGAACAACCAGACAAGTAATTTTTTTTTGTCTGGGTTGCCCATGGACAAGTAAAAAATTACAGTTGACAAAATTCAATTTAATAAAAAATATAGATTTATATTATTTTATGTAAAAGAAACCAATGATCAACACGTGAAAAACATATATTTAAATCAAAACATCAATGTTCATGACGACAAGTATTAAAAAAAAAACGGAAATAGATCGATTTTATTTGGGAATTTTTTGTTTTTTAGCTAAAAAAAATATTTAAACAAAAAAAAAAAAATTTTAACGTTATTTTTAAAATTCCTTGCCAAATTTTTTAAAATTTTTATTTTAATTTTAAAAGGGGCATATTTGTTATCAACTTTTTTTTTTTCACAAAATTTTTAAATTTTTAAAAAAAAAAATTTTGATTCTTTTTGGGCGGAAACATTTTTTTAAAAACCAAAATTTAATTATTTTTTTTTGGCCCAAAATATTTGAATTTTTAAATTTTAAAAATTTTTAAATTTTTTTTTCCCAGAAAATTTTGAACAAAGAAATTTTATTTTGATTAAAAGAATTTGGGGTAAATTGAAATTTGTTTAAAAATAACAAAATTTTTTAAAATTTATTTTTTTGGGAAAGGTTTAATTTACCAATTTCCAATTTTTTTAAATAAACAAATTTTTTAAATTTTTAAACAAAAATTTACTTTTTAAGGGGTTAAGGATTTTAAATTTTTCCAAAATCAAATTTTTTTTTAAAATTTATTTTAATTTTACCCTTTTTCATTTAAAAATTTAAAAATTTTAAACTCAAAAAAATTTTGTTAAATTAATTTTAATTTTTAATAAAACCCCTTTTGCCTTTTTGAAATTGACCCTTTCTTTTATTTGGCACATTTTAAAATTTTTTTTTCAAATAAAAAACCAATTTAAAATTAAAAGGGTTTTAAAAGGCAACAATTTTTAATAAAAACAAACCCAAAACCCTTAATTGTTTATTCGGTTAAAAAAAAATTTAATTAAAATTTTTAAATTGAAAATAAAAAAATTTTTTTTTTAAAATTTTAATTAAAAAACAAGGGTATAAAATTTTGTAAAAAATTTTAAATTTCAAAAGCTTTAAAAAAAATTTTTAAAATTTCCAATTTAAAAAAACTTCAAAAATTTGGGTAAGGAAAAAAAAATTTCCAAAAAAAAAAAAAAATAATTGCAATTTTTTAAAAATTTAATAAACAAGGAAAAAGTTTTATTTTCAGTTTAAAATATGGCTTTTTCATTTTGGCCCAAAAAAAAGGGAAAATGTTTGAAAAATTTTTAAAATTTTTTAAAAAAACCGAGGTTTTCCAAAACCTTTTTTAAAATTTAAATTTTTTAATTTTTTTAAATCTTTAAAATTTGGTTTTTTATTGAAAATTAAAAATTAAAAAGAAAGGAAAATTATTTCAAAATTTACAAATTTAATTTAAATTTCAAAATAAAATGAACAAAACAACCCAAAGCATCTTTTAAAATTTAAACAAAAAAAAAAAAATTTTTTTGTTATTTTTAAAAATTTTTTTTTTTTATAAAAATTTTTTAAATTATTTTAAAATTTTTTAAAAGGTTCAAGCTAAAAAAATTATGTTATAAATTTTCAACTTTTTTTTTTGGGTAAATTTTTTTAAAAAAAAATTTAAAGGTAAACCCAAATTTTGGGGTTCAAAAATTTAATTTTTAAACCAAAAAATTTTTAAATTTCCAAATTTTTCAACGGAAACTTGGGATTAAAAAATTTTGGGATTTTAAGTTTTGGTTTTTTCCATTTTAAAAATTTTTCACCCTTCAGAAAAGTAAGATCTACAAATAAGTCAACAAGACCAAAATTGTCAATTGACCCCTTAAGGAGTTATTGCCCTTTATAGTCAATTTTTAACAATTTTTCGTAAATTTTTGTAATCTTTTACAAAAATCTTCTCCTCTGAAACTACTGAACCAATTGCAGCCAAACTTATGCTGAATGATCCTCAGGGTATCTAGTATAAAGTTTGTGTTTTATATTATGTTTCATAAAAAAACAAGGCCGCCCTGGCTAAAAATAGAACATAGGAGTAAAATGTGGTTTTTGGCTTATATCTCTAAAACCAAGGTATTTGAGAAAATCTGACAATGAGTTAAAGTGTTCATTAGGACAAGATCTACCTGCCCTGAAATTTTCTGCCAAATTGGATAATTAAAAGGAAATTTTGCAGTTTTGGTTATTATCTTGAATATTATTATAGATAAAGATAAACTGTAAATAGTAAAATGTTCAGTAAAGTAAGATCTACACAGGGTTTTCAATAAGCACCGGCACCCGGCGAAATTTCCCCATTTCAAATTAATGAAATCGCCGGTTCAAATTGTGTTTCCAAATAAAAATAAAATAAATAAAACTGTGCTATCGTTGCGTAAAACAAGTTGTTATCGATTGAATTGACTTTTGTCTTCGCTTGCGCTTTGTTTAGGTGTTCTCGTCGAGGTCCGCGTTATAATATATTTATAGATTCTTGACAACGTTACGAAGATGGATAAGGAACGAGACATCCGAAATGATTTTTAATGCGATCATTTGTGCACTTTGAAAAAGGATAATTCTACATATTAGTAAATCGCCCTTTTATCACAGAGAGAAAACACATGTTGATCCAAGATGAAAAGTAAACAAGCAAAATGAAAATCGACGTTGCTTGATTTCTCAGCCCCCAAAAAGGAAAAAGAAGCAGGTGAAAACAGAATCACATATTACATGTATTATGCAATTTACGCATGAATATCGATAGTTGTTGTGACTGACAATTCTTTAATAATGATCATAATAATTTTCGGATCCATTCAACGCTGATATGGTTGTCAAGTATATATAATTATTGACCGGAGCTCAACGAGAACACACAATATGTCAGTGTAACAACAGGTCGATGTACATGTATTGTTTATCCTGTTTCCAGTTTCTGTTATAGTTTTATAGTCTAACCTACTCTGAAAATTTCGATTATAAAAAAAAAAATCACAGAAATTTTATATAGGTTGGTCAGTCAAAGATATAACTCTATAGGGTTATTAGAGAAAATAACATATGCTTGTTATTGTGGACAAAAAATCAAAGAACTGTGATAACATATGTATGTTACATGTTTCAAAGGAACAATATACATCATTAGTTTTGTTAAAATTTATACAAGTTCTATTGATATTACTATTGTCTTTATGTATACTTAACTATAGAAAGATATAACAGTTCATAGTTTGCCAATCATGCATAGTATACCTATGTTATTACAGAAAAATATGCCTGTAATAACTAAAGGCGTTATTACAGCTTCTCTACATCACTTCAAAGCATTTGCTCAGACATAGATCATGCTTAATAACAATATATTTTAATTTATTGTAAGAAGTAATGATCAGAGCATGTAATGAGGTTCTGCAAGCTTCCCAGTAATTCCCAAGTGTCTCATATAATAAGTTACATGCCTTTAATAACTAAGCCTTGTTATTACAGCTAAGTTAATCACTTAAAAGACTCATCTCATTGATTTACCATGGTTAATGAAAATGTATTAATCTAAATCAAAATTAGTTATCAAGGCTATGCATTTTGTTTCTGCAAAGTTTCAAGAGTTCCTAGAGCCCACTAAAAATTAAAATATTTATGATTTATTTTACATATAACAAACATATGTTATTACAGATTTAGTAAATTTAAGGATTAAAGAGTAGACAACTCATGAAAGTATCTGTAATAACACATGCAAGTTATTTTCTGTAATAACCCTATAGAGTTATATCCTGACTGTTGGTTGGCCTGCAATTTTGTTTTTGTGCATGTTATTTTTTCAATTAGTTATTAATAAAGAATGATTCTACAACAATTGGAATTGTGGATGTAAACCCTACCATATGGAGAGCTGCAGCCAGTTTTCTGTCAATATGTTAATGTATGCAATATCACAATTTACTAATAAGATTAACCTTACTAAAAAAAAGCTAAAAAGATATTATTCCTATGAAACCTCATTTTTATGCACTTGTAAACAGTCTGAAAATGCCTCAAAGTGCACCATTTTCAATGTAAGTAAAAAAAATTTCGTGGGTCCCCCGTCTTTATCAGCCGCTTCAAATTAGTAAACAGCCTGTTCACTTCAAACTTGTTGAAAACCCTGTCTACAAATAAGTCAAATGATCAAAATTGTCAATTGACCCTTAAGGAGTTTTGCCCTTTAAAGGAAATTTTACATAATTTGTTCATCATGTTAATTTGTTACTTTCAAAAATCTTCTCTGAAACTATTGAAGTAAATTCAGCCAAACTTGGGCTGAATGAACCTTAGGGTAACTAGTATGCATTTTATGTTTTATTTTCTTGTCGTCAAGAAACATGGCCACTGCGGCCTAAATAGAACATAGGGTAAATGCAGTTTTGATAAAAAAATTTTTTTGCTGTTTTGGTTATTTATCTTGAATATTATTATTATAAATAGGAGACACTAAAATATGACAGATACAAAGAACATTTAAATGGCATTTTTAAGCACTCATTAATATACATTGAAAAGCAAAACTAATCATTGATGAAAGATTTAAGCAAAAAAAATACAGGTGAGTGATTCAGGCTCTTGAGAGCCTCTTGTTTTATTGCCCTATGGTATCTACTTTCTCTTTTTAGACCGGTCATTTTTTGTTACATGTATGTATTAGATGTAAGCTTCTCATATCTGAGGGTCGTCAGACCAAGATATGAGACGATTACATCTGATTTATAGAAGTAATAAATAAATATTTCATCTTTTCTCTTGTTCTAAAAAAGCAATTAGTTTTTTTATAAAACAGGAAAAGTGTTATTATCTCAAATTTTCCAGATGCAGTAACACTTTCAGAAGATGTTTTTTTGTTATGGATTTGGAATGAAATCTTAATTGCGTCTATTTTTCTGTCATCAAATTGATACCTTATCACTGCTTTTGTATGGCAACATGAATCGCTGTACTATCTTGTCTTTTTTCTGGTTTAATTGCCAAAACCAGAACTTTTTGCTGATAAATGATAACACTTCTATATAAATACCCTAATAAAAGCTATAATTACCAAAGTCCTCCTTTCCATACATCTTCTCTTTTTTAACTGTGATATATTTAGTTGATTTTGACAACTCATGTTCACAGATAGCTTGGTGAACTTCCTCCAAGGAATGTACACACAGAACCTCATATGTATACAGATGTATCTGGGGTAGTAAGTCAGCAATCAGGCAAAAGTAGGTCACTTGGACCCACATTTCATGCTTCAATGACTGGTTCAGTTCAATGTTCATATCTCAGCAACTATAAGTTGTAGGATCATGTAAACTTTTATGTACAGGGGTAGTAAGTCAGCATCCAGGCAAAGTAAGTCACTGTGACCTATATTTAACTCTTTATTGACTTTAGTTTTAGTTTAATGTCCAAGTCAGTTATTCACCAACTGTGTTAACAATTCAGCATTCATGGAAAATTTGTAGGTCACTGTCACCTACATTTTATGCATAATTGACTTTGGTTAACGTGTGAAAGATACAGCAAGACTGCTACTGGTTCCTATGTGCTACAACGAGGCGAACTATGTAATCGTTGATTACCTATGTTTTATCTCTTGTATCAAAAATCGGGGAATGTCAATATTACTTAATGAAATTCAATGAAACTTTCACATATTATTGTCATGGTGGATAACCTACGTCATTGTCACATGATTTGACGGACAAGGAACCCACGAAAAAGGTAAACAAAGCCCACTTTAAGACACGATATCTCAGGTTCTCCTGAAGCAAATAAAAAACTAAAAATGGCAAGACCCCTGCAGTAGTGCTACTTTTTATGCCATATTAATCATTTGGAACAGATCTTATCAGATTTTGCGAACACTTCGAAAACATGACGTAGGTTATCCACCATGATTGTGCACCTTCTATTTTAAATTTTAATTCAAATGAATTTTGGGGTTTCCCATAGCAAAACATCACATAGGGGGGAGCAGGGGGTACCATTTAGTGAGCTTTGCTCACAGTATTTCTGGTTATATTACATATTAAATGCTGTTTTGTTCATAAAAAGACAAAGTGTTAACTTTGAAGAATGTCATACATGTATTAGAATTTGGATTTTAGCATGATACTTATTTATTGTAGGTCGAGGAAAAGGAAGAAAGATATCGATGGACTTGGTGGACTGGAATACAGATCAGACCAGACGGCGGACAGTCAAATAGGTATATCATGGTGATTATGGAAGTTGCTGTTTTTGCCTTGTTGCTATTGTAGTCTTGCCCATTTGTGTACAGATCATTGTGTCTTCTCTCCATGTAATATTGTATACACAATTTCTAGTGTTATCCCCATGCAGGCCTTTAGGGTTTTCGACTCCTTCTTGTTAGAGAACTAATTAATAGAATTTGACCAAACTTGGTAGAGATTATCCCCATGAGGTCCCTTCCAATTTGTGTGACTTTGGTGCTGATTCGTCAAAAGCATGGCTGCCAGGACTAATCATGCTAATTGAATTTTCTTATTGGCCGATTTTCTAAGATCTTCTTCTTGAGAACCCATGCAGGGATTGAACTGAAATTTGGTAGATATTTTCCCATTGAGATGTCTTAATCAAGTTAATAAGTGTTGTTACTTTAGTAGTTGTTTGAAGATTGTAAATACATATAGCCACCAACCGAGGTCAAAGTTTATCATGTTACCCTGAAATCCTATTGGGAATGACATTTTGTCTTGCCTGCAACAAAAGTCTCAGTATGTGAGACATTGGGATTACAATCCAGTGGCAGTGGCAGCGGCGAAAACTATTTGTATTAGGCTTTTATATTTCAGAGGTTAGTAGACCTGGAGGCTTCATACTTTGTATATAGATGCCTTATATTACAAATATTCCGTTGGTCATATGTCCATTGTCTTTGAACTGATTTTCATGGTTCAGAGACTGCTTGAAAAAAAAGTAGTTTTTTTGTTACATGAATTTCTTACTTACAAATGTATTATGAGTAAAATGATAACTATATTTGGTATATAGGTTCCTGGCAAGGTCTACATGTCTGTCAGACAGGGTTAACCTGACCTCAACCTCATTTTATGGATCAGTGATCAAGGTTAAAGTTACATGATTAGGTCCGTTTCTTAAGTGCGGTAAGCAGTAGGTCAACAATATTTGGTGTATGGAATCATTGTAAGGTGTACATGTCAGTCTTACAGGTTTTATCTGACCTTGACCTCATTTTCACGGTTCATTGGTCAATGCTAAAATTTTGTGTTTTGGTCTTTTTTTTTTCTAATGCTATAAGTAATAGGTCAACTATAGTTGGTGTATGGAATGATTATAAGGTGTTCATTTCTGTCTGGCAGGTATCATCTTTCCTTGACCTAATTTTCATGGTTCATTGGTCAAAGTTTCAGTAGTAAGGTCCTTTTCTAAGATACTATAAGCAATAGGTCAACTTTATTAGATGTATGGAATGATTGTAAGGTTACATGTCTGTCTGGCAGAGTTCATCTGAACTTGACCTCATTTTCATGGTTCATTGGTCAATGTTAAGTTTTCCTGGTTATGTCTGTTTCTCAGTTACTATAATTAAGCAATAAGGTCAACTATAATTGATATATGGGATGATTGCAAGATGTACGTGTTTGTCTGGCAGGGTTCATCTGACCTTGACCTCATTTTCATAGTTCATTGATTAATATTAAGTTTTCATGGTTTGGTCTGTTTTTTGTATACTATAAGCAATAGAAACTATATTTGGTGTATACATGCAATGATTGTAAGGTGTACATGTCTGTTTAGCTTGGTTTATCTGACCTTAACCTTTACCTTATTTTAATGGATCATTGGTAATGTTAAGTTTATGTTATACTTGTTGTAAAACTTTATCTTTAGGACTTACAACATAGAATAAATCATATAAAGCAGGCGAGACATTTCAGCGTGTGCACTCTTGTTGTCTTCTGTTTGAGAATTACTAATCAGAATTTGTCATTATTTGACCAAACTTAGTAGAGATCCTTCCTATGAGGTCCTCAACAAATGTTGTTACTTTGGTGCCAATTTGTCAATAAATATAGTTGACAGTCATTATCTTAAGTGGGGGTATGCTTTAGTGGGTGGGACATATTATTTTTTTCGTGACAAATACACTTTTTCCGCTTTATTCTATTAGAAAAAACATTTTTTTTATAACATATAAGAAGAAATATTTTGAAACAAGATTTTAAAGGCCACACCAAATTAATTTCTAGTTCTTTGGACCCCTACTGTAGAATAAGAGGAGTGAACATGAATAATTTTATTTTACTCACATGACATAATTATTGTTGTTTTGTAGACAGTGACACAGAAGATGACTACATTGATGTTAGAAAGCAAAGCACAAAATAGGTGAGAACAAAGAATTAATTAAAATATGTTAAAGGCATGAAACTTGGACAGAAGCTTGACAGTATTCAGAAAATTTGAAAAATATTTATTCTCATTTTCCGTGTTTTATTGATAAATGGACATATTTTTTCTGCATCTACCATTGATATACAGTCTTAAGATTAAAGTTTTTCAAACACCAATAACCATTATAAAATTTTACGAAACTTTGACAGATGCTTCTTATGATCAAAAGACAGTATCAAGAACAATATTTTGAAATTATTTTTTTCATTTTCCCTAATAAACTGAATAATAGAAATTTACAAATGGACTTAAAGTCTGGGGTTAAATTTTTATGACATCAATAACTTTGTTTAACCTTCATGGAATGTTACGAAACTTAGACAAGTATCTCCATGATTAAGAAATAGCATCTGAAAAAAAACATTAGATTTACAAAAGAAAATTCAGATATAACTGATAAATGGACAAGTTTGGTTGTTGGCAACCTTACACTTTAACATCAACAGCAGCAATAGCAGGCGAGACACATGATTACGCCAAACCCATTAAAAATTTATATTTATCCAACATATACACTTATGTTGAAAAAGACTTATCTGACTTTTCGTCAATACTATCTACTGTTCACTAATGTTGAAATTAGAGTTATCTGAGTAAATTTATAATTTTTCAAGTTTTCTTTTTTCTCAAAAAAGGAAAGTTTGTTATATTGTCACTGAATAAAAGATTTGGCATATGTATCAATGAGACTTCGATGTCTTTCCATTTAAGACCAGGCGATATTTAAAAAAAGTCTGTTCCCCAAACCTTGGTCATGGTTTTTAGATAGAATATAGACTGGCAAGTATTTTTTTAGAATTGCAAGGCTCTGATATTTCTCCAAACAACTTTATCTTTTATTCTTTTTAATTTTAGCCAGGAAACATGAAAAACATCAAAGGTATTAAAAGACAAGGAGACTGACTTTAATGTTATT
Organism: Mytilus coruscus; assembly: GCA_017311375.1. Classification (NCBI taxonomy): domain Eukaryota; kingdom Metazoa; phylum Mollusca; class Bivalvia; order Mytilida; family Mytilidae; genus Mytilus; species Mytilus coruscus. Next base: position 12,600 of record JAASAO010004365.1, read on the forward strand.
AACAGCCTTGTGAATTTGCCTTGCTGTGAGAAAAATGTTTAAGTACCAGTAACATTCAGACAATACAGACCTGTTGAGCTAGGTAGTATAAAAGACCCAAGAGGAACAGTCAGATTCCATTTAGAGAAACATAAGGTATACTCAATATATATATACATATGAATAGAATTTATTTGATTGTTTGATATGCAACAATACTTGGATTTATACAATTTCATAATGTTATATAACATGCTATAATTTGGTTGAGAAAACCGTATTAAACCACCAAACCAATAACTGGCAAGTACATGTTCTTTCACATACTGATATACTGAGTGTACATGCTGTCTTCTGCTTATAGCTACCTTAACTTATTAATTAAGAAGTCTAATAGAACTTAATTTAAAGTAAGTTTTATTTAGATATTTTTGTTTTGTCTGCAACAAAGATAGCAGACTTCTGGTAGAAAAATAAAAAGATGTGGTATGATTGCCAATGAGACAACTCTCTACCAGAGACCACATAACGTAGAAGTTAACAATTATAGGTCACCATACAGCCTTCAACAATGACCATAACCCATGCCACATAGTAAGCTATAAAATGGCCCAAAATGACAAATGTAAAAAAATTCAAACGAGAATACTAATAGCCTGATTTATGTACAAAACAATAAACGAAAAAACAAATATGAAATTCAGCAACAAGCAACTACCACTGAATTACAGACTCCTGACTTGGGATAGGCACATACATAATGTGGCAGGGTTAAACATGTTTGAAGGCGCCCAACCCTCCCCTAACCTGGGACAATGGTGCAACGACACAACACAAGAACAAACTATGGTGTTTATTTTCTAAAAATAATATCTCATGATACATGCAAATAATGTAGGGATATCCTTTATAAATTTTACTCATTTCTTTCAGATCAGATGAAAACATGTGGTCTTGAGATCTATTTACATTTTTCCAAGTGTTTTTTTATTTTTGTACACAGGTGCAATGATGCCAGTTTAGAAGACAAACAGTTGACTTTTCTGCGGACTGGTAGGAGAGTATGTGAATATGTATGGAGGATTGTGTATGGCATAAAAAGAAAGAGGTATATTACCATATTAGTATGAATAAAATAGTTAATAGGCTACACATCCATAAGACAGCAACCCAACATCAAAAGTAGCGATCCCACATTCTGTTGTAGTTTGCCTGGTTAATTTTTAATATATACAACATTTGTATTTAAATAGATGTGGTATAATAACCAATGAAACAACTATCCATGACGAGGATGCAAACAACTACATGTCACTGTAAGGCCTTTAAAAAAGAAAAACCCATTTTGTATAGTAAGCTATAAAAGCTCACAGAATGTGAATCAATTCAAACAAGAAATCCAACAGCCTAATTTATGCTAAAGCAGTAAACAAAAACAAAATATGACAGACAGCAATCAACAACCATTGATTTACAGGGTCCTGACTTGGGACAGGCACATAAAGAATGTGGCAGGGTTAAACATATTCGAGCTGGCTGAACCCTCCCCCTATGCTCATTCTGTGGTTCAATTTTTTAAACATAAATTACCTTTGTCAAACACTCATGTAATTTATACCAAGGGTGCCACATGTGGAGCAGGATCTGCTTACCCTTCCATATTCGAGCTGGCTGAGCACCTGAGATTACCCCGGTTTTGATGGGGTTCGTGTTGCTCAGTGTTTAGTTTTCTATGTTGTGTTTTGTATACTGTTGTTTGTCTTTTGGTCATTTTGCTTTTTAAGTAAGAGTTAAGGTACAGTCTGGAGTTTTTTTTAACAATTTACTTGAACGGTGTTCAATTTCCACAGTTAAAACAAATTGAAAAATGTTTGTTATGACAAAAGACAAAATTTCAATAAAAGGATCGGTCAAATGGATCCCAAATAACCAAGAAAAAACACATGAATTAGGAGTGGTATGAGCCCTGTAATATTTTTACATTTATAACATTCAGGTATTACTACATGAAAAGAAATGTAGGTCTACTAATGAAGATTTAGACAGTTCTGATAAAAGATGTAGCCAACAATACAAGAGTCGCCAGTACCTTGAAGCAAAGAGTTTTGTGTCTGGTCTATGCAAGAGATATGGTGATGATCAGCCTGACATACTAGAAATACATTTGCCATCATGTCTCTATTCTACAAGTTTGGACGGTTTATAAATCTTCCTGTGAGAATTTAGAATCCCTATTTGTCTTACCCAAGGTTCTATGGAATGTGGAGTGAAGAGTTTCCTCATGTTAAAATTCCAAAGGTTTGTATGGAATAATCAGAACAAAGGTGTTGGTTTATGAACATGATGAAGGGTCAATAATGGCTCTTAAATTCAATGAAATTCATTTCAAGGTATAATCAGTAAAAATTGATAACAAAATATGCAGATGTCTAAATCATATCTGAAAAATAGGAAATCATCAAGGTCTGACACATCTCAACAGTAATTATGCCAATGCTTTACCTAAAACATATGCTATCAAATGTATTTTACAAAGATGTTAATGTGTATAAAATATATTTTTGGGTAAAGTCATGACAGACATCAATTTTGTCCAAAAACTATGTGTTAAATGGTCAAATATGTCAATGTCGACATGTTTATGAAAAAAAATTTCCTTTCTGCACTCAAGTATAAAATAAGGTAATGTGGTATGATTGCCAATGAGACAACTATCCTATAGAGTCCAAATGACATGGATTTAAGCAACTAAAGGTCACCTTAGGCCTTCAAAAATTAGAATAATTACTATAGTTCAACCTTTTTATTTATAAAAAAAATGAACTTAATGTTGAAAGTCTTGAATAACAACTTTTTTGAAATTTCATTGGCCTGATAAAGGCTTTTATATCATACCTCCTGCTTTATGGCAGATAGTCAACACTTCCGTCATATAAAAAAAATGTCCATTCATGCATAAATTAATATTGTACATAGAATTAAATAGATGTCCTTGTTGTTGAGCGAGACATAGCGATCCTAGATTCCTTCGTCGGCGGCATCAACATTTAGGTTCAGTCTGTGGTTAAAGTTTTTTTAGACATCAATAACTTTGTCAAACCTTCATGGAATTTTAGGAAATTCTGACAAATTATGACCAAAATACAGTATCCAGAGCAAAATTTTGAAAATATTTATTTTCATTTTTCCGTATTTTACTGATAAATGGACTTAGTTTTTTTTTTACAGTTAACATTCAGATTTAGTCTGAGGTTAAAGTTTTTCAGTCATCAATAACTTTGTCAAACCTTCATGGAATATTAGGAAATTTGGACAGAAGCTTGTTTATGACCAAAAGACAGTATCCAGGGCAAAATTTTGAAAATATTTATTTTCATTTTTCCGTATTTTACTGATAAATGGACTTGTGTATTTTACTGATAAATGGACTTAGTTTTTTTTACATTTAACAAATAGATACAGACTGGGGTTAAAGTTTGTTACACATCAATTACTTTATCAAACCTTCATTTTATGAAACTTTGGCAGAAGCTTTTTTATGATTAAGAGATAATGTCTGAAGCAAAGTTTTGAAAATATATTTTTTTTCATTTTTATACGCCCGTTTACGGGACGTATTATGGTATACCGTTGTCCTTCCGTCTGTCTGTCCGTCGTCCACATGTCGGACAATAACTCAAAAACGCTTTATCCAGTTTGTATGAAACTTTGGTGGATTGAATATATCTATTGACGTGAGCTCCCTTTCGATTTTTATAAATTTTCAATTTTACATTTCCGAGTCATGGAGTTTTATTCGTCCGTCTGTCCGTCCGTCGTCCACATGTCAGACAATAACTCAAAAACGCTTTATCCAGTTTGTATGAAACTTTGGTGGATTGAATATATCTATTGACGTCAGCTCCCTTTCAATTTTTATAAATTTTCAATTTTACGTTTCCGAGTTTTGGGGTTTTATTCATTAAAAAAGGGTGATTTTCCAGTTTTCGGACAATAACTCAAAAACGCTTTAACCAATTTGCATGAAACTTTAGTGAATTGTTTATATCTATTGACGTAAGCTCCCTTTCGATTTTTATAAATTTTAGATTTTACTTTTCCGAGTTTTGGGGTTTTATTCATTAAAAAAGGGTGATTTTCCAGTTTTCGGACAATAACTCAAAAACGCTTTAACCAATTTGCATGAAACTTTGGTGAATTGTTTATATCTATTGACGTAAGCTCTCTTTCAATTTTTATAAATTTTAGATTTTACATTTCCGAGTTATGAGATTTTATTCATAAAAAAGGGGGGATTTTCCACGTCGGACAACAACTCAAAAGTGCTTTGAGCAGTTTTCATGAAACTTTGGTGACTAGTTTATATCTATAAAAATAACCTCCCTTTAGTTTTTTTTATAAATTTCTGATATGACATTGAGGAGTAATGGAACTTTATTCGTTGAAAAAGCGACGGGAGTATCATGCGCTCATGGCGCAGCTCTTTATCAGTATTTTTCTGATAGATGGACTTAGTTTTTTACAGTTAACATTTACAGACAGTTTGGGATTCAACTTTTTTGACATGATTAATTTGTAAACCTTCATAGATTGTTATGTAACTTGGACAGAAGCTAATCTTCAAGACCATGAAAAAAGCATCTAAAGAAAAAGTTTGATTTTTTTTTTTTTAAATTCTGTATTTTACTGATAAATGGACTCACTTTTAAGTCAACATTACACCTTTACGCTGACAGCAGCAATAGCAGGCGAGACACAGGATTCCGCAGAACCTCTTACTAATTTTTATTTGTAGTATCAGAAGCTCAGCAAATGTAACGAGTGTGTTACAAATCTTTAAAGAGACCATCAGCGAAAAACTGACAATATTGATTTGGGAGAGCTGAAGGACAAGAGAAGATCTAGAGCACATTTGCTTCTTCAAGAGTAAGAATTCTTTCCACACTTGAATATGAATTTCTTGTATTTTTCATGTTTAATGCAGATACATCCCATTTTTAGCTCACCTGACCTAAAGGGCAAAATGAGCTTTTCTCATCACTTGTCGTCCATCGTTTTTCATAAAAATGTTCTCCTCAGAAAGTACTGGGCCAAATTTAACCAAACTTGGCCACAATCATCATTGGGGTATTTAGTATAAAAAAGGTGGTCAATGACCATGCCTGCCAACCAAAATGGCTGACATGGCTAAAAATAGAACATAGGGGTAAAATGCAAGTTTTGTCTATTAACTTGAAAACTGCTATTAATAGAGATAAATCTGACAGGGCAGAAATGTTCAGAATGTTGTGATCTACCTTCTGTCCATTTACATCAAAACTGTCAGTTGACTCTTTATTGGAGTTATTGCTCTTCAATGGCGATATTTACCAATTTTTAGTGTTTTTGCCTATTATCTTGAAAACTATAAAAGATATATAGACACTTTAAAAAGCAAAAAAAATCAAAAATGATTAGCAAGACAAGATCTACAAACAAGTTAAATTTTGCCGAAATCTTTAGTAGACACTTTATATGAGTGATTGCCCTTAAATTACTTTTTTTTTTACCCTTTTTTGTGTTTTGGGCAAAAACTAAAGAAGATGGAGAGAAACTATAAACAGAAAAATGATCAGCAATACAATATCAACAAAAAAAAAGAGATTATTGTCATAAATTCTATTCTAGTCTACAATGTTGGAGAATGTCCATTGTTGAAGATGCACATAGACCTAGGTGAGCGACACAGGCTCTTTAGTTTAGTCACCCCCATGCATAGGTATGAAGATAGTTTACGCTTCCTAACATCACTACACCTTGATGTTGGGTAATAAAACCTGGCATGATTAGTCACCACTTCTAGAAGGTGTGTTGGGTATAAGGAAGTCATGGTCATAGAATTAGCGCAACTTAGTTGTGCATCCATGTGCATAATTTATTTTTTAAATACATTTTTTTTCTCTAACTTTTAAACCCGTTTCAGTTTTGGGGTGTATTGATAGTGGTGCATCAGTGAAATTTCTGCCATTTGTGGGTATATTGTATATATTTTGATTTTTTTTCAGACTCAGCAGAGAAAATATTATAAACACATCAAGAAATCCAAAGAATATCCAAGCATGTATACATCTGTTATCATTGACAATATGGATCAGTCCAAAACAAATCTGCCAAGATTTCCGTTACATTTTAAGGTGAGTTTATTTTGGAAGTGTGTATAAAATTGCAAAGTCCATTATGTCTATACAACTAGATTTAGGTCATCTGGTCTGACCACTGGGATGATACATCACTACATACTTCTTACATAATACATTTCATGGTAGTTACTTTTATGTATATTTCTGAAAAGAACATGATATTTCACTGCAATAATCAATTTCAATATTGAAAAGAGTTGACAGTGTTAGATTAACCATATTTGTACTTTATAAAATCACTTTTACAAATATTTGGTATATAATTCAAATGGTCTCTTTTGCTATGAATGTCAGGCAAATGAGACATAAACGTGAAGATTTAAGTAGTGTAAGCATCTGCAATTGTTAGAATTTGTGATAAGGTCACACATGGGAAACCTATCTCTGTGTTGACATTTTATTTAGTACTATATTTACTTGTTATTAAATGATTGATTAACTTAGGGCGAAGCAGCAATCATATGAACTAACTGGATGTGTAGCTAAAACAAATATTCTGACATGAAAATAATTTCTAGCAGTATTTATTTTCTTTTGGGCATTTTGTATGAGACAAATATTATACCATTCTAGAAGGGGGGCTATATTGGTATCACCTTGTCTATCTGTTCGTACAACAAATATTTCGTTAAACTTTTCTATAAACTACTAAACAGAATGACTTCATATTTGGTCAGCAGCTTGACAGTGATGACTTGTGATATGTGAAGCATCTGAAGATCTGTCAGATACCTACTTCCTGTTTGCTAATACTTTGAATTTTTCAATATTTGAATGAACTTTAAACCTTTTTTGTCACATTTTTCTCAGAAACTACTGAACACAATGACTTTTTATTTGGTCAGCAGCTCAACAGAGATGAGTTGTTAAGTGTGCACCTTTCAGATATGTCAGATAACTACTTCCTGTTTGCCAATATTTTGAATTATGAGTGCATTCTGGTTTGAGTTATGAGCACATGTTTTTCAACAATTTTTTTCAGAATGAAACAACACTTGAAAAATGCACCACCATGTCACAGTTGTTTCATGTCATGGATTAAATAAGGCATACACATTTACATGGACAGATCAGTTTTCCTCTGATTGTAATATCACCTTGAATTGTTTGATGTCTGTGTTAGGCGATGTAACAAAAGTAAGTATTAATTATCAAGCTCAAAGTGAAACAATTGATTAAAGTTCACATGCAGGAGAAAACACATTTTATTAACTTTACAATTTATGTATCTACAAGAAAGTCAAAGTGTATGGAAGCCACTTTTAGTCCATTAATTTTAAACATCAAAGAATCGTCTACAATATAAAAATTAAGAGATGTGGTATGATTGCCAATGAGACAACTATCCAAAGAGTTCACATGATAAAGACATGAAAAATAACAGACGAGTCCAATCTAGCATATCATATTAAATTGGAAATAATAATTTGACAAGGTTGCTTTAAAACCCTTAAAGTTAGATACATCACTAACAGTTATAAACTTATATGAACTTTTCATTATTGGACTGTGTGGTGCCAAGTTTGCAACAAGTATGGAAATCAGTATGAAATTTTGGTGGCTTCATTTTCATGACTATGATAAACATCATAAGAGGATAGGCCTATAATTGCTTTTCTTTTGTGAATACAATTATAGTATTGTTCTTAACCCTGCTTTGTAGGCTTTTCTCAAAATCAATACTTAAAAGTCATTGACAGATGTGGTGGGTGTAATGTTGCTATATATTTCATATAAAAATAAGGATAGGTATGATTGCCAATGAAACAATTATGCATAAAGACTAACGGACAATGATGTGGACTATTGCAGGTCAAAGTATGGCCTTCTACAATGAGCAAAACCCATACCCTATACTTAGCTAAAATGCCATGTGATGACAAAATGGAACACAAATTCAAAAAAGAAAACCAACAGCATGCTTGTGTCAAGCTCTTGCTGACCCTGATATTTTTAAAAAACAATTCTGAAAGTCTATTTTGTTTACTTTTGCATTGAACACTATGTAAATCTCATTTGATGGAGGATTATTTTCACATTCACATTTCTGAATTATATATATATCTAAATGCATGAACATCTATATGCATGAACATACTTAATAATATAGTCTATAAATTTCAATTGCATTTTTATTTTCTGTGGTATTTAATGGTTTTCTTTATACCAAAATTAAGTAAAATATTATGGAAATATAAGCAAAATTTTTGGCCGGGTTGGACGAAGTCCAAAACCGGCTTATAGTATGGTGATGATGGGCAGGCGGGCGGGGAAAAGTGGGTACCTAATTTGTGTAATCAACTCCACCTATAGTTTTCAACCCAGATCCCTGAAACTTCACAGGAAGATTGCACATATGTTGAAACTGTGCACCTGCTATTATGGAATTGTTTGAGGATTTTTTTCTCATTTTTCCAGACTTGGAAACTTAGTCATTTTTCAGCAAAATTTATGAAAGAGGGTACAAGTTTTGTGTAATCAGCTCCTCCTACAGTTTTCAACCCAGATCCCTGAAACTTCACAGGAAGATTGCACATATGTTGAAGTTGTGCACCTGCTATTAGGGAATTGTTTGAGGATTTTTTTCTCATTTTTCCAGACTTGGGAACTTAGTCATTTTCAGCAAAATTTATGAAAGAGGGTACAAGTTTTGTGTAATCAACTCCTCCTACAGTTTTCAACCCAGATCCCTGAAACTTCACAGGAAGATTGCACATATGTTGAAGTTGTGCACCTGCTATTATGGAATTGTTTGAGGATTTTTTTCTCATTTTTCCAGACTTGGGAACTTAGTCATTTTTCAGCAAAATTTATGAAAGAGGGTACAAGTTTTGTGTAATCAACTACTCCTACAGTTTTCAATCCAGATACCCATAGACCATTCTCCATTGTTTAAGAAACAATGTGTGCAACCCGGCCATTTCAGTCTTTGATCTATTTTTTTTCGAAGAAATATGATAAATTCACAGAAAAAGTGGAGAACAAATTGCCTATCTCATGATAAGAGGTGAAATGAAACAATTTATTCATGCAGTTTCAACATAAATTAACATTGTTGAAAATACATCTTTTCTTAAAATTCAGCTGTGTTACTTTAACTTTGGCATACTTTATATGCTAGGTAAATATGTCTTGTTCAGTATTAAAGGATTGGAAAACTTTTTATTGTAAAGATATCATGAATATATAACATGTATAGCTGTTTCACTTTTTTTCTTTTAGGAAAATGGTGGTTTACCTCCTACACTTTATATTCAAACTGATGACAACAAAAATAAATATGTGATAATGTTCCTGGCAATATTGGTGAAAATGGAAATTGTAAAAAAGGTAATTATTTATTTTATTCTTTTGCATTTTTTACTGATAGATGGACTTACCATGGTAACAAAATTTGGTATTTGAATATTATTATAGAAGTTCTTTTGCATACATGTATGATTTTTTGTTATCCTTACTTCCAGTTACAAGTTCATTTACCGTTAAATTAAGACATTACAGCATGCAAAACATTTTAGTTCCAATATTCGTTTATTGCAAATTTAAACACTTTATCACTATATCATGTATATGTTTGTCATTACAAAATTTCACAAAATTTCCTATAAAATTATGTCATCAAAAGAGAAAATGTTTCACATAACAAAGCAAAAGTGCTAGTCGTATGACCTTATAGTAGGTCAAATGTCACAGAATCTTAAAATCACAATTGAGTCAATTGCTTAAAATGTACTGAAATTCTAAAGTTCATTTAAAACACAGATTAAGAGTTGATCATTTGATCAGTGACACTGCCTTGAGCAGCTTGTCAAGTTTGTAAATTGTCAGTAAAATGCATAGATGCCAAAATTACGATTTTCAGTAATTGGAATTATTTCCGACCGTAACGTGCTATAGTCCATATTTTGCTTGTTTTTGTTCTGTTTATTATTTGTGTTGAACAGAACAGTCCCCACTAGATATTGTGGTGATCATTTTGAGACTTGATTTTCTGTTATTATCGTGCACCAAAAAAGGGTTGACATCTATGTAATTTTAGTTGAACTATATGAGAATTTCAATTGAAGCATTAGTTACTTATTACAAATCTATATCTATTTATTTTTTTTGGCAGATCAAGCTGACATTCCTCATGGTTGGTAGAACCAAATATGGAAAAATTAGTGGTATCATTCAATTGATGAGAACAGATCTACCAAAATGGGTAAAGAATGGTAAACTAAATAGAGAACATGAACTTTGGTGGATCAACTACTTATCAGCCTTGGAGAAGAGAAGACATCCTGCACCAAAGACTCCTTGCCACAAAATATGGGAAGATACAAGAAACCACAACATCCACAACCAGCTATGGAGGATTATATGTTGGCGGCAATTAACAACCACATACAGACATTTGATAGGAACACCAATGTCAGGATTGTCACACATCGACCACGGGTTTAAGACCTCAAAACTGATTTTTATTACTGAATTGTATTTTTTATATTTTGTCTGTAATGAACCTCATAGGAACATTTGATAGATAAACCATCTTCTAATGAGCACTGTGCTGCCAAATTTTGTTGCTATTAATGAAATGACTACAGCATGTTTTGTGTCAAGTTTAATTCCCAGAAACTTGTAGCTATGTATAATATTTCACTCTCTTATAAGTTGCTATACAGCAAAATTTCAGTCACTATCACAAAATTTTGCACTTGAGTGACTTTAGAAATATCTGTAGTAATAAATCATTCTACTGCTGCCCTTTTGTAAAGACAGTTCTGCAATATAGAAGTCACAATGAGTTGAGTTAAAGCTGTAGTGACTTTATCAAATTTTACTTCATGAGTTTATTTTTTAAAGCAAAATGGAATATATATATCAATGAACATGTTAGTAATGTATCATTTTAAACCATTTTATCTTGGCCAATATCTTAGAAACTGATGTTGTTGAAATGGTATGAATGTATAATTTGACACAAAGGTGAAAAGGCATTTCTAAATTTAAAATCTGAATCGATTGAATGCAAGGCCACCCTTAAAAAATTCTTTGTTTGATGTTGCCTACCCATGCCTTGTAGGGTTGGGTAGGTAGGTAGGGATTTTATTTTTTTGGCCAACAACATAAGTTACATGTTTAAGACAAGAAAACGACGTTAGAGCAGGAAAAAATCTTTTAAAAAAAATTTGAAACAGTTTGTGTCATAAAAATTTTCGGGTAGGTAGGCAACATCAAACAATTTAAATTTTATTTTTGGCCCAATGGATATAAAGTTTTGAAAGCTTTGAAGCTGATTACTTAGTTTGGCTTATTGTTGTAATGGATATGTTATGGTGTTATTAGACATTCCAATTAAACATGGAAGGAAGATATACTGACACCACTTCTATGTCTTGACTTCCTTATGAATTGAGGGTTTTAGCAGATGCCTGTATGAAGCAAAATATCATCTGCATTGATGTACTATAGTTTGCCTCTGTTGCATGGAATTCTGTTTTTAACTTTAACACACAAAAAAATCATGATTATTTTGAAAACTAAGTTTTTATGTATAGCAGTGCAATATATGAGCTGCGTCAGATAGAAATCGACCTTATGCAAATGAATATCAATACATCTGTTAACCTATTTCGGGTTGAAAAAATCTCTATGCAAAGTCTGTAACTGTTTGAAAATTGAGTTGATATAAGAACCCTATAAAATAGACCAAAATTCATCATTTATTTCGTATTTGAATGATCCAAAATCAATCAAAGTCTTATACATGTACATGTATACGTGCACTTGTATAAGGTCGATTTCTATCCGACGCAGCTCATATATAATGTTCACAATTGTATAAATGTAAATATAAAACAAAATATTTGTAAATAATATTTTAATTGCTTCAGTCAGTTTTTGACAAATTAATTCTGTGATTATTTTAAAATGGTGAAATTGCTATTTCTATTCTGAAAGGAGTAGATGTGGTAAGTGCCGATTATGTCCCAATTTGAAGTCAATTATTTCAGGCTGAAAAGCTTTTGAAGATGATGCATAAAACCTATTGAAATGAGCCTGTTTTAATTGGTAGGAAATGAAAGTTATGCTTATTTTTATTTCATGAAAAATGCCGATACATAAATAGATAAAAAACAGCACTTCTCCTATCTATTCATTGTTTTAACTATGATGCATTGTAATAAAGGCCATTCAATAATAATTTGTAATTATAGGTAGTAGTAGGGGTCATATTGGGGCCTTATTGAACCTTCTCTTTTGTACAAGATGAGAAATAGAAAGCTTTACTTAGCCTTAAAATTCAAATGTATGCATGTATGATTATTAGACAATAGAACTTACTTTTCTTACTTGAATTTTTTTTATTAGTCAGGCTTTATGCTTTGAAGTATTGACATTTAATGAAAAAGATGTATATCTTAGATAGAATTCACCAGGAAAGAAATGTGTTGATGTATCAATTTTCCATAGTTCTTTTGTAAATACAAAATAAATATTTTATGTCAGAAATAATTGTCTTTTTTTTAATTTGTTTGTCTTAATACAATAGTAGAGGTTTTAATTTATAATTTTGTTTGTAAAAGGTTCTGGGTTGTCCTTTCATCAACTTACTGGTCCTTCATTTTCAATTCAAGGCCAAGGAACCTCATTACACTGTAGTTAATGTATTATTCAAGAAAAAAAGAGAATGTGTGAAATATTTGTAAGGTTTCTAAATTTAATCATTTAATGGTCAAAGTACCAGAATCAAAGGCCAAGGCGGAAACATTTCAAATTTTAATTATTCTGACAAGGAAATATTAAAAAAGAAGACTTTTTTGATGGTCATGCAAGCATGAGAAATAGTTTTGAAATATTCTAGATGTTTATTTGGATTGTCAAAGTAATAAATTACCATTTATTTCATGAGAAATGTGGTCCTTGCTATTGGATAAGAAAGAATGTTGGGTAGAAAACGTTTTCATGAAATATTACGAAACAACTACACATAAAAGTAATTGCACTATCATCAGTGTATTTGGTCTTCAAATGAGCTAATATGTGCACATCCAACTTCAAGACTCTCCTGAGCAGCACCCTTTGAACCTATTCAATGATACAAACAGGTTTTGTCTTGGCTGGACAAAGTAGAAAACGCCAGACTTTAACGTGATTTTTTTCTGGCAGTGTCAGCGTCAACAATGTACTAGTTTGTGATTAGGTTAGTTAAAGGGCACCACTGGTGGTAGGTCAATGATATTTAGTATGCAGCTGTATTGACATTGGCACATCTCATTTCCATGGATATTGTTAGTCCCCCCCTCAGTCATGGTCTTTTGGTTTTGAAACTTTTGCATAGTCTACACGTTAAAGTTTGTGTTTAGGCCAGTTTTAAGGAAGGAAACACTTGTGAAATTTGGTATGCAATTGTATTAGTATTGGCATTTCTCATTTCCAGGATGGTTATTTGGCCATGCACCTTCAGTTATGGTTTATTGACTTTTATTATTATGCACAATTTTAATTTCAAACAATTGCATCATACTATCAAAATTGAATAAAGACGAAATATATCACTCGTCAACAATTTATTAGATACAAAGCGTAATCTATTTACCACACAAATACTGGTGCAGTCTCTTCGAATTGATTTTTTTGTCATTTCAAGCTTAACTAGTAAGTGTAAATGAAAATTTTTTACAGTATCTGTTTCTTTGGTATTTTTAAACATTGTTAAATTGCTTCTTTGTGGTAAAACTTTTATTTGAAAGGTAAAAATCATGAGGTCCCTCTGTGTTATAGGACGTTTGTTTTGTTGAGTTGTTTTGTTTTTATTGTCTCTCCTGCGAAGAAAGTCGCAGAGTGAGACATAGGTATTACTATCCGGCGGCGGCGGCGTAAACTATTTCTATAAAGCTTTATATTTCAGAAGGTAGAAGACCTGGATGCTTCATACTTTGTATGCAGATACCTTATGTTACGAAGTTTCCGTCTGTCTTATGTCCATTGTCCTTGACCTCATTTTCATGGTTCAGCGACTGCTTGAAAAAAAATTATAAGTTTTTTGTTATGTGAATTTCTCACTTATTATGAGTAATAGGATAACTATATTTGGTATATGGGTTCCTTGCAACGTCTACATGTCCGTCAGACAGGGTTCACCTGACCTCACCCTCATTTCATGGATCAGTGATCAAGGTTAAAGTTACCTGATTAGGTCCGTTTCTCAGATACTATAAGCAGTAGGTCAGCTATATGTGGTGTATAAAATGATAGTAAGGGGTACATGTCAGTCTGGCAGGTTTCATCTGACCTTGACCTCATTTTTACGGTTCATTGGTCAGTGTTAAGTTTTTGTGTTTTGGTCTGTTTTTCTAATACTATAAGCAATAGGTCAACTATATTTGGTGTATGGAATGATTGTAAGTTGTACATGTCTGTCTGGCATGTGTCATTTGTCCTTGACCTCATTTTCATGGTTCATTGGTCAGTGTTAAGTTTTTGTGTTTTGGTCTGTTTTTCTAATACTATAAGCAATAGGTCAACTATATTTGGTGTATGGAATGATTGTAAGGTGTACATGTCTGTCTGGCAGGGTTCATCTGACCTTGACCTAATTTCCATGGTTCATTGGTCAGTGTTAAGTTTTCCTGTTTAAGTCTGCTTCTTAGATACTATAAGCAATAAGGTCAACTATATTTGATGCATGGAATGATTGTAAGGTGTACATGTCTGTCTGGCTTGGTTTATATGACCTTGACCTCATTTTCATGGATCATTGATAATTTTAAGTTTATGTGATACTTGTAGTAAAACTTTATCTTTAGGACTATCAACATAAAACCAATCATGGTTAGTAAGGCAGGCGAGACATTTCAGCGTGTGCACTCTTGTTCTATTTAAGAAGGACAATTAATCATTTATCCTTTTGCATATTCTGAGGTATAGTTTACAACTCTGGTTTGGAATTATATAGATCTATGAGACTGTAAGCCAACAATACAAGTTAAAAAAGTGTTTATTGTCGCAAGGTCTAAATATACCTTTCCTATTGATGTTTGATACTCCATGTTCTGGACCACGCAGACTATTCGCATTGACGAGCATAAAAGTATTGTAATGTTTGAAGTGCATGATGTATTATTTTGAGGTTTTATTTTAATCAAATATGGAAACACTGATACAAACAACAGCATAAATATATTTTGTAAAAGCAGCAAACCTGATAAAACTGTCCTACAGGACAAAATGTACGTGTATCCAATAGAAAAAAATCCTACATGCAGGACAAAATTTATCCTCAGGAGAAAAAAAATCCTACAGGACAAAATTTATCCTAAGGGAGAAAAAAAAATCCTACAGGACAAAATTAATCCTAAGGGAGAGAAGAAAATCCTATGGGAGAAAACATAATCCTATAGGAGAAAAGAAATCCCATAGGACAAATTAAATCCCTTAAGAGAAAAAATAATCTTAAGCGACATTTTTAATGGGAAATAGTCTTTCATGATAATCCTGTAGGATAGCCAAGGCGGGAAACATTTCAAATTTCTAATTATTCTGACAGGTGAAATATTAAAAAAAAGAAGACTTTTTTGATGGTCATGCAAGCATGAGAAATAGTTTTGAAGGTTTTGAAAATGCAGTCTCATACGGACTACGTCAAAGCGTTTTTGATTCGAATTCATTCATTTATATACACTTTTTCAGATTTCTAGTAAGAACGTTGCTTTCCTTATTCGATGACATTACAATTGACGATGGGCTGATATCGATAACGTGGCTATTATCGACGGACCGATAACCGGTTATGAACCCGGGGTAATCGGCATGCAATTTCTGGTCTACAACATGGGAAATACATCCATTTTAAATAAACTGATATTACATGCTGATAAAAACGTTTTTTAACACTGATACTGAGTTCCTATAGACGTATAACCCGTCATAACATTCATATAACACTGGCACTATAATGTTCGACTCGCCTGATCCCTAGATAAGATTTTTATACCTGTTATACGGTGTTTCTCAAGGTGTTTGAACCACTGACATCCTTCATATAAAACTGGTACTGAGACCTTTGTGGTGCCAGACTCTAGATAACGTTCATATAACAGAAATATTGTGTTCCTGAAGATGATTGATCCCCCGACAACGTCCATATAAGACTGATAAAGAATGTCTTGAGGCGTATTACCTCAGATGACGATCATATAACAGTGATACGGAGTCTTCGAGGTGATTGACCTCATGACAGCGTTCATACGATCGACATTTGTACTGAGATATTCGAGTTATAAGACCCCTAGATAACGTTCATGTAAGTTATCCTGACCTCATCGAGGTGTACGACTCTTTGATAACGCACATACAACAGTGGTACTGTGTTCCTTTGGGTCTATGATCTGCAGAAAACGTTCATATTACACTGATAAAATGATGCCCGAGGTTGCAGACTCCTTTTCTACAACAGATATACTTAGTTCCTCGAGTTGTATGATCATTTAATAACGTTCATATAACACTTATACTAAGATGTTTGATCCCTAGATAACGTTCATATAACAATAGGACTGAGTTGTTCGATGTGTACGGCCCGTAGATAAAGTTCTGTAAACAGTTATATGGAGTTACTTAAGGCATTCGACGGTTAGATAACAATAATATAACATTACTACATAGTTATTCGACCCCTTCAGTGTACCATTCACATATATTAACCATGGTACTAAAATGTTCGAGAAGTAGGATCCCTAGATATAAACATGTTACGTTCAGCTAACAGTGGCACTGAGGGCAACAGGCACATACGGTTAAATGGAGACTTTTTTTCAAACTGAGGACATTTTACACACTGAGGACATCTGTCACAATCGGAAAAAATATACATTTTGTACATTGGTTGAGCGAATTTGGTAAGACGACTCGAACGACCCCTGCTTTTAAGCAATGAAATTTATGGCTCAAATATAGGTCCAATGCACTGACAAAATATGTCATAAAACCCATATCAGTATTCCGAAGGTCCGATAGACAATGTTCATATAACACAGGTACATAGTTCCTCGAGGTGTACGACCCTAGATAACGTTCATACAAGACTTATATTGTGTTCAAAGTGGTGTATGACCCTCGGTAACGTTCATATTAAACTGCTACACAGTTGTTCAAGGCGTGTGACTTTACCAGATATCTTTCATACAGCAAAAATACTTACAATTTAGTTCCAACAGGTCTATGACCCTGGGTCACGTTCATATAACACTGGTACACAGTTGCTCGAGCAATATCACCACTAGATTTATGGATTATAACATTGAATTTTCCATACCGGCCAGAGTATCAACTCGAGACTCCCATATATAGCCCGAGAGATGTGCGAGAGGTCTGATATGGGTCAAGGTGTGATGCGAGGACGATATGGCCTTTTCATATTGCCCTTGTTATCAGCCCTCAACTGATATCGTCCCTCGGACTAAAGCCCTCGGGTCCGAATTCAATGTCTTGGGCTGATAACAAGGGCAATATGAAAAAGGCCATGTATTAATCTATTAATGCAAAGTCATTACTTTTTTATCACATATTTTAAGTGAAAATGCAGTCTCATACGGACTACGTCAAAGCGTTTTTGATTCGAATTCATTCATTTATATGCACTTTTTCAGATTTCTAGTAAGAACGTTGCTTTCCTTATTCGATGACATTACAATTGACGATGGGCTGATATCGATAACGTGGCTATTATCGACGGACCGATAACCGGTTATCAACCCGGGGTGATATCGGCATGCAATTTCTGGTCTATAACATGGGCAATACATCCATTTTAAATAAACTGATATTACATGCTGATAAAAACGTTTTTTTAACACTGATACTGAGTCCCTATAGACGTATAACCCTTCATAACATTCATATAACACTGGCACTATAATGTTCGACTCGCCTGATCCCTAGATAAGGTTTTTATATCTGTTATACGGTGTTTCTCGAGGTGTTTGAACCACAGACATCCTTCATTTAAAACTGGTACTGAGACCTTTGTGGTGCCAAACTCTAGATAACGTTCATATAACAGAAATATTTGTGTTCCTGAAGATGATTGATCCCCCGACAACGTCCATATAAGACTGATAAAGAATGTCTTGAGGCGTATTACCTCAGATGACGATCATATAACAGTGATACGGAGTCTTCGAGGTGATTGACCTCATGACAGTGTTCATACGATCGACACTCGTACTGAGATACTCGAGTTAAAAGACCCCTAGATAACGTTCATGTAAGTTATCCTGACCTCATCGAGGTGTATGACTCTTTGATAACGCACATACAACAGTGGTACTGTGTTCCTTTGGGTCTATGATCTGCAGAAAACGTTCATATTACACTGATAAAATGATCCCCGAGGTTGCAGACTCCTTTTCTACAACAGATATACTTAGTTCCTCGAGGTGTATGATCATTTAATAACGTTCATATAACACTTATACTAAGATGTTTGATCCCTAGATAACGTTCATATAACACTAGGACTGAGTTGTTCGATGTGTACGGCCCCTAGATAAAGTTCTGTAAACAGTTATATGGAGTTACTTCAGGCATTCGACGGTTAGATAACAATAATATAACATTACTACATAGTTATTCGACCCCTTCAGTGTACCATTCACATATATTAACCATGGTACTAAAATGTTCGAGAAGTAGGATCCCTAGATATAAACATGTTACGTTCAGCTAACAGTGGCACTGAGGGCAACAGGCACATACGGTTAAATGGAGACTTTTTTTCAAACTGAGGACATTTTACACACTGAGGACATCTGTCACAATCGGAAAAAAATATACATTTTTGTACATTGGTTGAGCGAATTTGGTAAGACGACTCGAACGACCCCTGCTTTTAAGCAATGAAATTTATGGCTCAAATATAGGTCCAATGCACTGACAAAATATGTCATAAAACCCATATCAGTATTCCGAAGGTCCGATAGACAATGTTCATATAACACAGGTACATAGTTCCTCGAGGTGTACGACCCCTAGATAACGTTCATACAAGACTTATATTGTGTTCAAAGTGGTGTATGACCCCTCGGTAACGTTCATATTAAACTGCTACACAGTTGTTCAAGGCGTGTGACTTTACCAGAAATCTTTCATACAGCAAAAATACTTACAATTTAGTTCCAACAGGTCTATGACCCCTCGGTCACGTTCATATAACACTGGTACACAGTTGTTCGAGCAATATCACCACTAGATTTATAGATTATAGCATTGAATTTTCCATACCGGCCAGAGTATCAACTCGAGACGCCCATATATAGCCCGAGAGCTGTGCGCGAGGGCTGATATGGGTCAAGGTGTGATGCGAGGGACGATATGGCCTTTTTCATATTGCCCTTGTTATCAGCCCTCAACTGATATCGTCCCTCGGACTAAAGCCCTCGGGTCCGAATTCAATGTCTTGGGCTGATAACAAGGGCAATATGAAAAAGGCCATGTATTAATCTATTAATGCAAAGTCATTACTTTTTTATCACATATTTTCAATGAAAATGCAGTCTCATACGGACTACGTCAAAGCGTTTTTGATTCGAATTCATTCATTTATATGCACTTTTTCAGATTTCTAGTAAGAACGTTGCTTTCCTTATTCGATGACATTACAATTGACGATGGGCTGATATCGATAACGTGGCTATTATCGACGGACCGATAACCGGTTATCAACCCGGGGTGATATCGGCATGCAATTTCTGGTCTATAACATGGGCAATACATCCATTTTAAATAAACTGATATTACATGCTGATAAAAACGTTTTTTAACACTGATACTGAGTTCCTATAGACGTATAACCCTTCATAACATTCATATAACACTGGCACTATAATGTTCGACTCGCCTGATCCCTAGATAAGGTTTTTATATCTGTTATACGGTGTTTCTCGAGGTGTTTGAACCACAGACATCCTTCATTTAAAACTGGTACTGAGAACTTTGTGGTGCCAGACTCTAGATAACGTTCATATAACAGAAATATTGTGTTCCTGAAGATGATTGATCCCCCGACAACGTCCATATAAGACTGATAAAGAATGTCTTGAGGCGTATTACCTCAGATGACGATCATATAACAGTGATACGGAGTCTTCGAGGTGATTGACCTCATGACAGCGTTCATACGATCGACACTCGTACTGAGAGTTAAAAGACCCCTAGATAACGTTCATGTAAGTTATCCTGACCTCCTCGAGGTGTATGACTCTTTGATAACGCACATACAACAGTGGTACTGTGTTCCTTTGGGTCTATGATCTGCAGAAAACGTTCATATTACACTGATAAAATGATCCCCGAGGTTGCAGACTCCTTTTCTACAACAGATATACTTAGTTCCTCGAGGTGTATGATCATTTAATAACGTTCATATAACACTTATACTAAGATGTTTGATCCCTAGATAACGTTCATATAACACTAGGACTGAGTTGTTCGATGTGTACGGCCCTAGATAAAGTTCTGTAAACAGTTATATGGAGTTACTTAAGGCATTCGACGGTTAGATAACAATAATATAACATTACTACATAGTTATTCGACCCTTCAGTGTACCATTCACATATATTAACCATGGTACTAAAATGTTCGAGAAGTAGGATCCTAGATATAAACATGTTACGTTCAGCTAACAGTGGCACTGAGGGCAACAGGCACATACGGTTAAATGGAGACTTTTTCAAACTGAGGACATTTTACACACTGAGGACATCTGTCACAATCGGAAAAAAATATACATTATTGTACATTGGTTGAGCAAATTTGGTAAGACGACTCGAACGACCCCTGCTTTTTAAGCAATGAAATTTATGGCTCAAATATAGGTCCAATGCACTGACAAAATATGTCATAAAAACCATATCAGTATTCCGAAGGTCCGATAGACAATGTTCATATAACACAGGTACATAGTTCCTCGAGGTGTACGACCCCTAGATAACGTTCATACAAGACTTATATTGTGTTCAAATTGGTGTATGACCCCTCGGTAACGTTCATATTAAACTGCTACACAGTTTTTCAAGGCGTGTGACTTTACCAGATATCTTTCATACAGCAAAAATACTTACAATTTAGTTCCAACAGGTCTATGACCCCTGAGTCACGTTCATATAACACTGGTACACAGTTGCTCGAGCAATATCACCACTAGATTTATAGATTATAACATTGAATTTTCCATACCGGCCAGAGTATCAACTCGAGACTCCCATATATAGCCCGAGAGCTGTGCGCGAGGGCTGATATGGGTCAAGGTGTGATGCGAGGGACGATATGGCCTTTTTCATATTGCCCTTGTTATCAGCCCTCAACTGATATCGTCCCTCGGACTAAAGCCCTCGGGTCCGAATTCAATGTCTTGGGCTGATAACAAGGGCAATATGAAAAAGGCCATGTATTAATCTATTAATGCAAAGTCATTACTTTTTTATCACATATTTTCAATGAAAATGCAGTCTCATACGGACTACGTCAAAGCGTTTTTGATTCGAATTCATTCATTTATATACACTTTTTCAGATTTCTAGTAAGAACGTTGCTTTCCTTACGGATTGCACTAAGCAGGAACTGCTTATCCTTACGAAGGCACCTGAGTTCATCCCTTTATTTGTTGTAAAGGGGTTCCTATTGTTTTTGCTCTACTTTTGGGGGCAAGAGTTCCACATAACACCCCATCATACTAAATGAACACAATACCATATATCACAGTTTATTCCGTGGCGGGGGGGAGAGGGGGCGGTTTGTAGTAAACAATATCGATATTTCGCGCTCCGTCAAGTTTCATGGATACATTTGTACTAAGAATTTCGGACTTGTACCGACGGTTAATGCATTTGGTATGCCTTAGTTAAAGCTTATTTCACGCAAGAGTTACACAATGGGTGTCACTATTGGATTAGGAACTGCTGATCCTGCAGGAAAAATAGAAATCCGCCTCTTGTTTTTCGGTGGGATTCGTGTTGCTCAATTATTATTTTTCCACTGTTATTTTTGGTGGACTATTGTTTATCTGTTTGTGGTTTTTTTGTCTAATTACACGAATTTTTCATTGCCACCTTAGCCATGTTTTACTCTTTTTTCAGATTTAAGAGGTTTAATATTTTGATAAAAAATAGCCTGGATATGGCCCAAATGTATGGTTAATGCATAGACTTTTACTTGTTCCACTCCAAACGTTGCCTAGTTTGGGGCCCCCCTTTTTCAAAATCCTGGATCCGCATCTGACTTCAATGTAAAGTTTAATCAAGACACCTACACTTGAAAATATTAGAAATATTTGGGACATGACATTCAGTGATGGATAAAATTTACGCTCGTTTAAGTTATGAAGATCGCAAAATTCCAAGAATTTGGAAGACCTTTTCACGTGACAAACAACAAGATTGGAGAATAAAACAGAAATGTCAATTCCATCTATCTGAATAACATGAAACTTAGTTTTAGACCATAAGGCATATAAAATTAATTTGTAAGATTCTCCGTCTGTCATGATTTATTCTATTTCACGTTTATCCCATATTAGACAAAAAACATGTTTACTAGAAATGTGAATGCAAAGTGATGCCAATAGTTTATACATCTTTCACTAGTTTGAGTTAAAGATAAGCTAAATTTGTCTTAGTTTCGGATATTGTTTTGTAAGAACATAAATGTCGTAATAATTCATGTTCATGAGCTGTATACAGTGCATGGAATGCAGTGACCACATCTGGATACACCCACAAAAAAAAAAAAAAAAACGGAACAAGCTAATTTAGAGGGTTGGGCGCACGCTAACATGTTTAACCTCGCCACATTCTGTACAGTAGGTGCCTGTCTCAAGTCAGGAGCCTGTAATTCAGTGGTTGTCGTTTGTTGCTTATATCATATTTGTTTTTCGTTCATTGTTTTGTACATAAATCAGGTGTTAGTTTTCTCGTTTGAATTGTTTTACATATTTTTCATTTCGATGCCTTTTATACGGTAAGCGTTTTGCTCATTGTTGAAGACCGTACTATAGTTGCTAACCTTCTACTTCATTTTAGTCTCTGATGGAGAGTTGTCTCATTGGCAATCATACTACATCTTCTTATTTTTATATTACCAATAAGTTACAAATTGGATATTTTTTACTGGGGTTTCATAAGACTTAGCGAGTTCTACTGAAACCAAAGGCAATTTGCATTACAAAGATGTGAGACAACAAACAACAACGGTGCACTGAAATAGCAAGCACCTCACAGGCACTAAATAAACGGGACCGGTTAGAACTGTATGTTAGACTAATAGACTATAAAATGCCAAAGTTGCTATTTGGTTTGCGATACTAGCTGTAATTCTAGTATTGAGTATACCACAAAGTGGTAAAAAAGAGGCAGAGGACACTTCAAAACTCAAAAGTCGAAGAGAGACTTACAATACCATGGCAATAAACGAAAACCATGAAAAACAAATAAGTTCACAAAACACTACATAGTAAACTAAAGACTGATCAACACGAATCCTACCAAAAAAATCATGCTTGATCCTATGTGCTCCGGAAGGGTTAGCAGTTCCTGCTCTAAATGTGTAAATATTTCAAAATCGGACAATTGTGCAAACATGTTTAATCTTGTCGCATTATTTATGTGCTTGTCCCTAATCGGGAGCTTTTAACTCAGTTGTTGTCGATCGTAGCTGTCTGTCATATTTGTTTTTCGTTTATTGTTTTAGCATATATGTTTACATACATATGATATCAGGTCCTTTGTTTACTCGTTTGAATTTTTGTAAATTTTGGCATGTCGGGGCCTTTGACAACTTACTATACAGTCTTGGTTTTGCTCATTATTGAAGGCCGAACGGTTACCTTTATTTGCTTACATCCATGACCTTTGAACTCTGGTGGATAATCTCATTTGCAACCATACTACATCTCTTTACAGATGCGGATCCAGGATTCTGAAAAACTAGACAAAATTTGGGGTGGTATAGGTAAAAGTCTGGATTAACCATAAATATAGATCCATAAGCCCCCAATACGCCTCTGCTTTATTTTTATTAGTGGGGTCACAAATTTAAGAAACTTAATCATTTAATTGATACGGATGCTGAATACGATTATTCTTGAAATATCCGGTTGCCTCGTTCTGCATCTTCATTGTTTATTTATTCCCGTATACTTAATTTGCATGAAATATTTCCCACTGGACGTAAAACAAGCAATAATCATTAACAAATGAAACCATTTTTCTGACTCCGATTAGGCCATCAACAGTATTTTCAGTTTAGGAATTTTTATTAGCAAATCTGTCAAAATGAAAGAATATACAAACTTATGTATACTTTAATCATGTGTACATACAAAAATGTACTAGAATACAATACAATACGATGCATGAACTCTCAATGAAATCATATTATTACTCCCACTTGTGCAAGTCCGTTTTTAACCTCTGCTTGTATGATTGTTTTACATTCAGCCGATGCTTTCAACATTGCTTTTTTGAAGTTAGAAAATTTTTTACGTTCACATGAACTCTTAAGATGAAAATATGCAAATTGCCGCTTAGGTTTTGTTTCCCTTTACAAGATATTCCTCTCGCAGTAATATCTTACAATGAAATGATTTTGTTCAATTTCACGGAAAATTTTATACCACATCCATAGCATAGCGATGCTTTTGTCTGGTAAAGATATATTATTTCAAATGGATGATCTTCGTCAAAACCTAGAGAATCTAGTGTTTCTTTGATGGAACTATCTGGTACCAACGGCTGCCTCGATACTTCCTGTTCAACTTGGATCTCCTTGTTAAGTGGTGTACGACTATGCTTTTCTGGGCTTTGCTACTTTACCTTTGTGTCCAGATTGGATTCCACCCATAACCAACGAAGTAAGATTAACTTCATGCTTTGATTTTTGTCTCCATTTTAAGAATTTGTCTAAAATGCACTTCGTCTGGGCAGCACAAAGGGCATGAACACACATTTTCATTGATTTATAGGTCATACAGTCATAACATGTTACTTTTCCAGTTAACTGAGTTGTCACTTAATGTACCTACATTTAAAAAGTGTTGCACGAAGTATCCATCGAATCCAGGGGCTTTAAATATTGATCCAGGTGACAACAATAGAACTTCTGCTCCCCCCTCTTTTATTTCTTATTAGGTGCCACTGCTTTATTGCAATCCATTAAACGATTTTGCCGAGTTGCGCTTGGAAACAAGGTCCCTAGACAAACGAAAAAATACGGACAGTCTGATCCCCATATACTAGTAGCTTGGAAGTGTATTTATTGGACATAGACATATATCAGCAATATTTTATATCAAAAGATAAGTGTTTTTACGTGCTCTGAAACTCGTGCGCTAAAGTTATTTACATGTACGCTCGTTAGTAACTTGAAACTTGAAGGAAAACATACCCAATGACTAATTTAGAAATGACAAAAATGGAACAGACAAACTACAATAAATATCATGAGATTGCGAGTTTTCGTATTTTCAGGCTCCATTTTGGTGGAGTTTCAAACGATGTATTAAATTGGAACCAGTATACCCCGGGCTTATATATATATAGTACCCGTTGATGAACAACATATGCATGGCGCAAAAGAACTTGAAAGGAATTACCGCCTTTGACCTCGCATTCTTTGAAGTTCATGAAGTTGGTTTTATCCTTTGAAATTAACTATATTTGGATGCTGGGAACACTCAACAGAAGGAAATTTTGCCCGAAAAGATAAACGAGGTTTTGATGTTGTTTTCCTTATTTTATTCTTTTGAAGTTTTCCATTGTAATATATGTCACACAGTTCCCACGGATAATAGGGACAATTAGACACAACTCCTGCTTTTAAAAATCCTCACCCAAAATTTTTGCAAATTTGGGGTTTTTAAAAAACCACCTTTTTAAAAACCCCTTTTAAATTTTAAAAAGGTTTTAAAAGTTGGGTTTTAAAAAAATTTAAAGGTTTTTTAAAAAAAAATTCAAGATTGGTTAAATTTTAAACCACAAATTTAAAACTGATTTTTTTAAAAAAATATTTTTAAAAGAAAATTTTTAAATTTAAAATTTAAACTTCCAAAAGGACTTTTAAAAATTTTTTGGAAAATTTGGGAAAACTAAATTTTTTAAGTTTCCAAAACTTTTTATGTTTAAAAAATTTTAAAATTTTTTTTAAAAAAAAAAACCAAAAAAAAATAAAAAAAATTTTGCCCTTAAAATTTTGGTTTAGGAAAAAATTTTTTTTTTGGGAAAATTTAAATTTTTAAACCCTTTTAAAAGGAAGGGTTTTATGAAAAGGTTTTTTAAAATTTTAAACTGAGGTTATAAATTTTCTTGGTTTTTTAGAATTTGGGTTT
>JAASAO010003344.1:0-39299 GCA_017311375.1 Mytilus coruscus
AAAAGAAACCAGAGTATATATGTGTTTAGTAAATGAATATGATAAATTGTCATATATTCAAAATTACATTATTAGCAGATGACGATAATTTTTTATTTTATTTAAAGGGGCATTACGCCCTTATCTGGACCCTCCGTGTTCTTTGAATAAAATGTGATAAAATCGTCCAAATTGTTTTAGCGTCACTCCACTCGGTGCGAAAATCTACCAATGTATAGCTTTCCTGGAATTTACCCCTTTGTCTTTGAAAAAGTTGAATACATCATCAGCGTGAGCCCCTACCCAAGACTGTAATTATGGTCGATCGACAGCCCATGCTAAATGTTATAAATGTTAGGACATTGCCCTCCCTAATAAAACATAAATGATAGGAAAACGCGTGATAAACTGGTGAACACTATGATAAAAAACAAGTACCGTACCTTGATCCGCCAAACGCCGCCATGTTGTTCCGGTCGAGCATGCGCGACATATTTTGACGTAAAATGTGTGAAGTCATTACACACACACACACACACACACACACACACACACACACACACACACACACACACACACACACACACACACACATACGAGCGTTGGAATGTGAGTGGGGACACCTATAATTTACCATTCAACTGAGGACATGCATTTTCGTCCTATTACGACAATGACAATTTGCAGACGCTTAGCATCAGATCCAAAAAATTAGATTGTGAAGTTTAAATTGACGTTTTCAGCAGTTTTATACATGACATCGTGCACTTAATTGAGGACGCTGTCACACCGAGGACCTCTGACACACTTATAAAATTGGGGACTGTTTCACACTGGGGACTTCTGAAACATTTTAACAGTGGGGACATTGTCACACCTGGGACTTAAGACGCACATTTAAAAAATGCACGGGGACAGTGTCACACCGATGGCTTCTGACACAACGGAACAAAATTGGAAAAATTTTCAAAATGGGGACGCTCAAAGGCTATTTATTGATCAGCCACTCACCATTCGATATGATGACCTGTTCCAATAAACAAAAGTCACAGATAGAGTTATCAAGATAAAATTTGCTTCATTTACTCTTAACGAAGCCGAATATTTACCATTTATACGTTATAGGATTTATACAAATGTGGGTGCAATAGTGAGTTAGTTAGTAAAAGGGGTTAGAGATGCAGAACCAAATGACGAGTCTAGAGATGGATGGGAAACGGCAGCCTTGTGTTATGTCGCTGTTACACATTAGCGTATAGCTCCGACGTATGCCGGGAGTATACAGGCCCTTCACACTGGACGAAAACTCTATTTCGCTTCCTACGATCTCCACGACCGGAACAGTGATAGCGGGATTGTGAAAATTTGGGAAACCATCATCAGTGTGAAGACTAGAACGACACTGCTACGCTTCTACTACGCACAAAATAGCTTTTCCTGATTTTTCTTTGCGTTACAACGCCGTCCTCCTGCGCCTGCGCCACGCTCTTTACGTCAACGGTAACTTCTCACTACGATCATTCCACGACAAATTACGCTGCGAGCCCGATATTGTTACGATATCATACGATCATGATCGGCGGACGTTTACTATATATATATGGGAAGTTTGTGGATCTCCGCTCTCATTTTCATATTGCTTTATAGAAGAAAGCACGTGTAAAATGTACTATCAAGCTGTACTACACCTTGTCCTATTGCAAGGTCAACAAGGCATCATTCGTATCTTTGTATCTTTCGCCTCTCTTTTAGAAGTAGAATTAAATGTGTCCAAATTAAATATAATTTGAATGAAATGTTCTGCACAAGTACCAGGAATTAAGTCAGAATGGTTTGATTGATAAAAAGGTTTTCCCTCTGTAATTGCCATCTACTAGTATCACACATCTGTATACAGGACATAGAAAAATTAACTATATTCTTTATACATTTAAACCTTACTGCTGCAACGGTTCAATGACCACTGTATGGAAAGTGTGAACCAGCAAATGATTGATTAGTGTTCACACTTTCCATACAGTCACAGTGGTGATAATGTATGAGAATAAAAAACTAAAATGGGTGAGGTCGCCTCATGGTCTTCTGATTGGCAGATGGATTGCATACTTGGAAACTGTTGCTGGATCCATGGTGAGTCCATCGAGCCCCAGACCGAGGTCGGATTCTGTACAGGCTGCCATGGTTTTGATGCTGAGATTGGAAAAAACTCACAGACGTACCAGGATAGCTGTAGTTTCCAGGCTGACTGAATAGACCGGCAGAAGACTGAAAAGGAAGCTTGTTCTTTGTCCTGAAAGCATCATTATCAACTATACATCGGTACATAACGTCGGACAGCTCCCGCTGACATCTCCTCAGAGGGTAGCTCAAGATTGCGCAGTGTTGACTTAAGCCATTCTACAAATTCATCAAGCTCCCTGTCACCTTCTGGTCGGATATGATCAAAGTTACTTCTGCATAGTCAAAAACTGCTGAGAGCGTTCATCCAGGCTTGTAGGTAGGGTCTCATCATCTGCGGCTGCAGATCTTTTATCACGTAAAGTACTAGCATCAGGCGAATGAAGCCGCTAAGGGAACTCCATGTTCCCCACAGTACTAAATCGGTAAAAAGAGCCGTAGGAATGTTTTCTTATTATAGTCAATGGATTCCAAGAATCTCAGGCAAAATCAACCCTTTGGCTAATGCTACGCTACATCTTTTCCGTTAGCCTCTATTGCAGTGAAAGCATTCGATGATCTGCAATCCGATCTTGAAAACGCAAGCATCAGTGCAATTGATGAAGCTATTCATTTTGTCGTAGAAACCGATGCCTCGGATTCTGCAGTAGCCGGAAGTCTCAATCAGGGCTGAAGGCCTGTTGCTTTCTTTTCGAGAACTTTAAATGCTCATGAATTAAGACACTCACCTGTAGAAAAGGAAGCATGTGCAATAGTAGAAGCTGTGGAGACACTTACTTAGTGGGAAACACTTCACTCTTGTCACTGATCAGGGAGCAGTTTCTTATATGTTTGATTCAAAGAAGCACGGTAAAGTGAAAAATGACAAAATAATTCGATGGAGAACTGAATTGAGCTGCTACAGCTATTATATAAAATACCGTCCTGGACGAGACAATGAGTCAGCCGATTGCTTCTCTCGAGCCTACTGCTCCTCCGTCAGCTCAGATGCTCTTTCTGAATTGCACAGTGCGCTTTGCCATCCGGGCATCAATCGACTTCTTCACTTCGTCCGTTCAAAGAACTTACCTTACTCTGTTGATGACGTCACGAAAACAATCAAACAATGTCAGATTTGTGCAAAGTGAAACCTTAGTATGCTAAACCGAATGCATCACCTCTTGTGAAAGCTATACAACCTTTTGAACGTTTAAGCATTGATTTTAAAGGACCACTGCCGTCTGTTAGTACGAAGAAGTATATTCTTACCGTTGTCGACGAATACTCAAGATTCCCATTTGCCTTTCCTTGCACCGATATGACAAGCGCAACTTTGATTCAGTGATTACGACAGTTATTTGCTCTTTTTGGTATGCCTGCTTATATTCACTCGGACTGTGGTCAATCTTTCATGAGCGCCGAACTCAAAACTTTTCTCCAATCGCATGGAGTAGCTACTAGCAATACAACGCCATATAGCCCACAGAGCAATGGGCAATGTGAACGCTATAACGGTATCATATGGAAAGCCGTTACTCTAGCGTTAGAATCTTTGGGACTAAAGAGAGTCAGTGGGAGATTGTATTGCCAGATGCACTGCACTCTGTTCGAAGTTTGTAATGTACTTCAATAAACACTACTCCACATGAATGGTTAATCAACTTTACAAGAAGATCATCATCTGGCCAATCCATTCCGTCTTGGCTAGCGCACCCTGGACCGGTTTTAATGAAAAAGCTTGTGCGTGCGACTAAGTATGGTCCACTCGTCGAAGAAGTAGATCTTTTGGAAGCCAATCCATCTTATGCTCATGTTAAATTGTCTGATGGACGCGAAACTACTGTATCAATCCCACATTTAGCGCCAACAGGACAACAAATAAACAATGACAATCTTGATCAATCAGTTTTGAACGATAGAACCACGGACATCGATGAATGTGTGTATTCCGGTATTGAAACTACAACACAGGAAGTTACCAGCAACATGGACAACCCTATTGAAACGTCTCCCAGTGTTAGACGTTCTAAACGTGAAATTAAGAAACCATGTAGATATGGATTTGACGATTAACTGAAATTTTGTATTGAACTATTAGTTGACTTTTAGTGGGGGGAATGTTGTATATTATGTTTAATTTGGTTTTGTGGTAGTTAGTCATTAGTAATAGACATTGTAACAGTTTCCTTCCCTTTTCTTTGTAGACTCCTGTAATCATAAATGATAGCTTGGAATTTAGTTGATGAATAAAGCATGTATCTAGTCTACTTATGAACTCTTTTGAATCTATATAACTACATTACAATTAATTTTCT
The DNA here is from genome assembly GCA_017311375.1 of Mytilus coruscus. NCBI lineage: Eukaryota > Metazoa > Mollusca > Bivalvia > Mytilida > Mytilidae > Mytilus > Mytilus coruscus. Next base: position 4,452 of record JAASAO010003344.1, read on the forward strand.
CCTGTTGCCCACGATTTACACAAAACCAGTACTACCACGATTATGTCACGATTCTACCGCGTCTGCCTTTAACGGTACAGCTACGCTCTATACGTCTCAACCAGACGCATCACGTTTCTCCTAAGTGTGCCACGCGGTTATACCACGTTCACATCGACCTCATTCTATTTTCCCGTCACATTTATGAAAAAAATCTAGTTTGCTTATCTCATAAAAAAAATTTAAAAAAAATTATGCTTATTATGGAAAGAAATGAATAATACAGTTTTCTTTAAACTAATAATATGCAATGAAAACTGGCCTTGCTGTTGCAATAATTTTTTGTTTATTTTTCGAGCTGAGGAAACCGTAGACGAAAGAAGCACTAAATAGTTTGGATAAGGCCAAGGTTATCTTCGGAAAATTGATGCATTTTCTGAAAGTCAAAGAAAACGTGTATCACGGTCGTCATACTCGTAGTAAAGACGTGGTATGAATGTGGAGGGCGAAGTTAAAAACGTTACACAAACGAGGTAAAAGCGTAGTAATATCGTACAGGTCGTTGTGCTGTCTTGGCATGATCGTAGGGCGAGCGTAATCAGAATCTGACTGAAATAATGGACAATCATGCCACGCGGACACCACGACTTTGCTACGCTATTCGCCGCTGCCACTACGATCTTTCTACGACCTTATCACTATGCTAGTACGACCACTTTTTTGCCACGACCAGCCGCGATCAATGCCGAATCCCTCTAGGAGTTGGGCATCATGATTGCCATACAAAGCACCACATCAGTGTGAGAAATTGGAAAATGCCAATTTAAAGTTGGTCGATCATGAAGCGTACACGACGTGAAACAAACGTATGTCAAACGCGTGTCAAGCGTGTCTGAAACGTATTCGATGTGCCTGGAACGTGTGTGTAACGTATAGATATTTACGTTCGGCATGCATACGCGCCAAAGAAATTTTAATGCATGAACAAAAACTTCTGTCGAGCAGGCTGATACTTTCAACTTACAACCATTTTCACATTCAGATGACATGATTATCATCCTTTAAGTACTACGAAAATAGTCTTTCTCAAATGTCTTAAAGGAACTGGTTTCATATTTTGGCGGGAAACATCATTATGTATCTAGGATTGCTCCGCATTTACCACTTGTGGATAATACACTTCGCAAAATAGTTCAATAACAGTGGCCCCAGTTAGCTATTCATAATGGATACATTTATGATTATGTTTATTTAGTTCTGTTTTAATTTAGAATGTAAGATGAACTGCTTAATGAATAGATTACAAACGTAACATAATGTGCCTTTCCCCTTACTATTTATTGTAACGTCACAAAACATCAACATTTTCAAGAGTGTCAGTAAATTAGTCTGAGCAGGCCATATCGAGAAGCTTAAAATCTACGTTTTCAAATGGTTCTTAGTGAGAAATCTATATAATTTCATTCGTTTATCTCTTTATGGTGTTAAAATATTTAAACGAACTTCTTTTTTGTTAAGCAATTGGTGCGTTGTTATAAAATTCGAAGTTGTCATATTTTATTGTTTAAAGATTGGAGAATGTCTGTGTTGTGCCCTGCTGACTGCTGGGCATGTCAGCAACCAACAGGGGATAACACAGGGCATTATGCGACTTATCATCCTTCTTGCGTATACCATTCTGCTGACATGTTCCGTAAAACCGGTTTCAAAACCCGCGTAAAATAAGTTTTATTTTATGACACCTTCTACACAGTTAGAATCTCTTGTCCACTAGCTCGTTTTTAAGGACGATATCGAAAGAGGCTATCGAAATAGCGACATTGTCCATATATCAAAATAGCGACAATTTTCAATTGATTAAGCCAAACTAAGTCAAACAGAAAGGCAACATATACTTATCGCTTCTAAAATTGGCAGAACAAACGATACTTAGGTATTAGAAGAAAAGCGAGAGTTAGACAGGCAGTGTACAGAGTTAGAGAAAACTCAGCCTAAACTTACAAGATCTAGAGCCGAAACCAATGAAATTTTGAAAACATCTATTTCACGGTGGGTATAGTTGTCCTGCGAGAGAACGTTCTGTGCTTGTGATTCGGTCCTGAGCGGTGCTGGTGATCGTGGAAAAAATGTAATCAAAGACGAAAGTGATGATTTTTTACGTTTTCTCGAATAACAGATGAAATTATATAGTTAAGATGTTATAGATTTGTGTCTTATTTGTTAAAAAACAAGCAAGCAAAAAATTAGCCGTCTAAACTGCTCTGGTATGCTAAACACATAAATGCTAATTTTTAGAACATATGGAACTGATAAAAATAAATTAATTGTCTTAGAGTCCGTTTGTTATACATGAATTGGCTTGACATAACCATTTTGTGGAAATCTGTACCAATCTGTTAAATTTGCAAGTTTTATATTTTTTCAACGCCCTGATACTGTGCTGGTGGGACCTGTCATTGTGCTGGTGATTTTTTACCATATAAAAAAAAGAACTTCATAGTAAACATAATCCGAAAACTAACTATGGTAACACGATGATCGTGTGTCATTCCAGTTTTGCCAAATATTCGAAGTGTAAAACCTATTATAGCTTAGCTCCAAAATATACGACGTACACCTGATAATTGCACAGCTCTTTGAAAAGAAAATAACATAAACAAGAAGAGTGTTTTAAGCTTGTAATCGAAAAAAACTATCTTCGCCTCAACAATTATTTCCACACGGTCTCCACAAGCAACTAATCTGGCCAGTCTCAAGTTAGACTGATTTAATTGCACAAGGACCTTTGAGGTATTCAGTATACAGAAAACAAGTTTAGATTTAGTTTAGTGTACAGTAAACAAGTTTCACACCTACTTTGTTCTCACCTGTACACTTAATTAAAATACGTGTACATGAGTTTCGTTCACATTATTAAACTACATATACACTTAATGTTCAGTACACTACCGCACAATTGAAGACGGATTAAATCATAATTTTCAAGAAGGATTTTGGCTTCGGCTGTTTATGCCAGGTCTTTAACTTGCATATCCAACAGCCGACGCATATTTTGAAAATATCATCGGCAAGAGTTCCATATGGCACCCCACCATACTAAAGGAACAAAATAACATGTTGCAGTTTATTCCGTGGGGTGCCATATGGAACTCTTTCAATTAAGCCCGGCGCGCCGAGCGTACACCCTGGCGTTCGACAATATATTTCTCAATTTTAAGGCAAAACATCGAAAAAAATTGTGCTGCGCCTGAATAGGTTATGGAAATTTTTAAATCCTGGATCCACTCATGGAAGGAACTTGTAGAATTATAACTGCAGTTTTTATGCCGAGTTATACTTCCGTCCCTAATATATAATCAGACATCGCTATCAGAGTAATACATTATTTTGAGTTGGTTCCAAAGACGTGACAAATTCGGGCATGTTTAAGTGATGTCTCATTCCTTGTCAGTTTTTATTTTTTTTTATTTGTTCCAAAAATGTGAGTCAAGCTCAAACCTCATATTGCGTGGGAGATTAACATTTGCGCACTTTCGTATAGCTTTTCCTTTTTTTCTCGTTTGCGCACTTTCATTTTCATATCAATTGCGGCTTTTTTACAGAAAACAATTATGTTATCCCTTCCGGTAGCCTAACTTGGAGCAAATATTATACAATTATAGTCTTTCGTAGAAGTCAATATGAGATTTTATGGACCAAAGAAATTGATATTGACCGAAGTAGTAGGGTGAGGTTAATATTGATTTCAAAGGTCCATAAAACTCATATTGACTACTAAAGAATGTAATTGTTTTATTAAATAACAATTCGATATGAAAATCAAGATATTATGACGTCATGCATAATGTAATTGGAATGTGAAAGTGAAAGGTAGTCAATATGATTTTCAAAATTAAACAATATCAGAAGTTACAGAATGTCATGTGTCAGCATTTCATCCAATGAAAATTTTGAAATTTTGTAATAATAAACTATATTTGAATATGGATAAATGATAAAAATTCATATATAATGCCATTACTCTTCTTTTCCATTATATTCACGTTTTGTTTTTTTTTTTTTTTTTTTTCTTATGGTACACTTGGGAACTTGTAATCGGTGGTAATGTAACTAAATAATCAGCGAATTTCTTACATTCTGACATAATGTATTGGGCACAAAGACCAGAAAATTACCATTAAGTTTTAAACTTTAATGTTTAACGACATTTCGGTCGATGCGCAAATGCAAAAAAAAAAAAAAAAATAGTGCACAAATGCAATGCGCCCTATGGCTTCGATACGTTGATCCCAATTTACTTTAAGCTGTGCCACAATGTCTGTCCAGATTGTCTTTTATAACACAAATTGTAGAAATTTGAAAAAGTTTAGCTATGTTCTTGTTTCACAGCGTTTCAGAACCTGGACCCGGACACAAAGGGGTGCGAAATTGTAAATTAATTCCGGGGCACGGGCTTGAATCTATATCGAATAAAGGTTTAGATACTAAAAATGTAGAAAATGCTTTAAAGGGATAAGGACTTTACTAAATCTATAAAGTTCGTTTTATCCTACATTACGTACTAAGTATCAAAATAGCTTTGAATCGGAATTCATTGTCCTCTGGTTGTATGATTTTGAAGTAAAATCTCGTGTAAAGATATTGGGTGTTCCCCCTTTTTTTATTGAATCTAGCCGGCATATATGGGTCGGTACTTAACAAGTGTTCTAAAAACTTCTGAAATTACAAAATTTGTTAATCCGTTCAAAATTATCATTTTATCAAAGAAATTGACTTTATTGTAATCTTTTGTGTTTTGTTTTATGAAGACTAAACCTGCACTGGACCTAGGCCGTGTTCATATTGAGCTAAACTCGGTGTGGTGTAAGTGTACTCAACACTTAAACTAAACTCTATTACGTTCCCATTGATAAAAATCAATGTTTACATGCAGTTTAAATCAGGTTTTGACCACATGCAGTCGATACTCAATGTAGGCCTTGTGTGGGTTAAGTGTACATAAAACTAGATATTAAGAACGTGAACTTTATTATGAATATTTAAGGAAGTTACATATATTGAATAAAATGATTATAATAATATTATGAATTAAGTGTTTTACCTATTTATATGACAAAAATCAAAAATAGATCAGTTAAAAACATGATTGAATTTAAATAGCCTTAGGGACCATTTGATTTTCAGTGGGAGGGAATATTTTGCTGATGGAATATTCATTTTACACCTGTTGATAGTACGACTTATTTATTTAGCGCGAAAATTATTTTCGCTTTTGTACACAACTATTTTTGCAAAGTCCTGCATTTTGTAGGCCAAATATTCATTTTCATCGTGTCTTGGGCAAGGTTATTTTTTACAGTAAGTACCAGTCTAGAATATTCATTTCCAAAATCACCCCAAGGATGACTGGGGAATAGAAATATGGTCAATAAGGTCTTCTTCCGATCGGCAGTAAAACCGTTGTCAAAGTGGGGCCTCCGTTTGGCTGTGCGGGATGTACAAGTACGCAGCCACGTATGATCAGATTGGGGACGGTAAATCCGATCCCTCGTGTAGAGAGTGTGCCACGCTGTCGTCACGTTAAGAACTCTTGCAACAACTCTTTAAGGGGTCCGAAGGTGGCCTGTTGCCAGGCAAAATTGTTGTCCCTATCCAATATACTCTTATCTTCCAAAGGCTGTCCAAATTTTCTAGATTTATGAATTTGTTCAGGTCTATGACCCCTGGGTCACGTTCATAAAACACTGGTACACAGTTGCTCGAGCAATATCACCACTAGATTTATGGATTATAACATTGAATTTTCCATACCGGCCAGAGTATTAACTCGAGACTCCCATATATAGCCCGAGACCTGTGCTCGAGGGCTGATATGGGTCGAGGTGTGATGCGAGGGACGATATGGCCTTTTTCATAACTGTGTAGCAGTTTAATATGAACGTTACCGAGGGGTCATACACCACTTTGAACACAATATAAGTCTTGTATGAACGTTATCTAGGGGTCATACACCTCGAGGAACTCTGTACCTGTAATATATGAACATTGTCTATCGGACCTTCGGAATACTGATATGGTTTTTATGACATATTTTGTCAGTGTATTGGGCCTATATCTGAGCCATAAATTTCATTGCTTAAAAAGCAGGGGTCGTTCGAGTCGTTTTACCAAATTCGATCAGCCAATGTACAAATTTTTCCGATTCTGACAGATGTCCTCAGTGTGTAAAATGTCCTCAGTTTGAAAAAAAGTGTCCATTCAATCGTATGTGCCTGTTGCCCTCAGTGCCACTGTTAGCTGAACGTAACATGTGTATATCTAGGGATCCTACTTCTGTAACATTTTAGTATCATGGTTAATATATGTGAATGGTACACTGAAGGGTCGAATAACTATGTAGTAATGTTATATTATTGTTATCTAACCGTCGAATGCCTTAAGTAACTCCATATAACTGTTTACAGAACTTTATCTAAGGTCCGTACACATCGAACAACTCAGTCCTAGTGTTATATAAACGTTATCTAGGGATCAAACATCTTAGTATAAGTGTTATATGAACGTTATTGAATGATCATACACCTCGAGGAACTAAGTATATCTGTTGTAGAAAAGGGTCTGCAACCTCGGGCATCATTTTATCAGTGTAATATGAACGTTTTCTGCAGATCATAGACCCAAAAAAACACAGTATCACTGTTGTATGTGCGTTATCAAAGAGTCATACACCTCGAGGAGGTCAGGATAACTTACATGAACGTTATCTAGGGTCTTTTAACTCGAATATCTCAGTACAGTGTCGATCGTATGAACGCTGTCATGAGGTCAATCACCTCGCAGACTCCATATCACTGTTATATGATCGTCATCTGAGGAAATACGCCTCAAGACATTCTTTATCAATCTTATATGGACGTTATCGGGGATCAATCATCTTCAGGAACACAATATTTCTGTTATATGAACGTTATCTAGAGTCTGGCACCCAAAGGTCTCAGTACCAGTTTTATACGAAGGATGTCTGTGGTTCAAACACCTCGAGAAACACCGTATAACAGGTATAAAAATCTTATCTAGGGGTCAGGCAGGTCGAACATTATAGTGCCAGTGTTATATGAATGTTATGAAGGGTTATACGTCTATAGGAACTCAGTATCAGTGTTAAAAACGTTTTATCAGCATGTAATATCAGTTTATTTAAAATGGATGTATTGCCCATGTTATAGACCAGAAATTGCATGCCGATATCACCCCAGGTTGATAACCGGTTATCGGTCCGTCGATAATAGCCACGTTATCGATATCAGCCCATCGTCAATTGTAATGTCATCGCTTAAGGAAAGCAACGTTCTTACTAGAAATCTGAAAAGTGTATATAAATGAATGAATTCGAATCAAAACGCTTTGACGTAGTCCGTATGAGACTGCATTTTCAATGAAAATATGTGATAAAAAGTAATGACTTTGCATTAATAGATTGATACATGGCCTTTTCATATTGCCCTTGTTATCAGCCCAAGACATTGAATTCGGACCCGAGGGCTTTAGTCGGAGGGACGATATCAGTTGAGGGCTGATAACAAAACAATATGAAAACCATATCATGCCTCGCATCACACTTTGACCCATATCAGCCCTCGCGCACAGCTCTCGGGCTATATATGGGAGTCTCGAGTTGATACTCTGGCCGGTATGGAAAATTCAATGTTATAATCCATAAATCTAGTGGTGATATTCCTCGAGCAACTGTGTACCAGTGTTATATGAACGTGACCCAGGAGTCATAGACCTGTTGGAACTAAATTGTAAGTATTTTTGCTGTATGAAAGATATCTGGTAAAGTCACACGCCTTGGACAACTGTGTAGCAGTTTAATATGAACGTTACCGAGGGATCATACACCACTTTGAACACAATATAAGTCTTGTATGAACGTTATCTAGGGGTCATACACCTCTAGGAACTCTGTACCTGTGTTATATGAACATTGTCTATCAGACCTTCGGAATACTGATATGGTTTTTATGACATATTTTGTCAGAGCATTGGACCTATATTTGAGCCATAAATTTCATTGCTTAAAAAGCAGCGGTCGTTCGAGTCGTCTTACCAAATTCGCTCAACCAATGTATATTTTTTGCCGATTATGACCGATGTCCTCAGTGTGTAAAATGTCCTCAGTTTGAAAAAAAGTCTCCATTTAACCGTATGTGACTGTTGCCCTTAGTGCCACTGTTAGCTGAACGTAGCATGTTTATATCTAGGGATCCTACTTCTGTAACATTTTAGTATCATGGTTAATATATGTGAATGGTACACTGAAGGGTCGAATAACTATGTAGTAATGTTATATTATTGTTATCTAACCGTCGAATGCCTTAAGTAACTCCATATAACTGTTTACAGAACTTTATCTAAGGGCCGTACACATCGAACAACTCAGTCCTAGTGTTATATGAACGTTATCTAGGGATCAAACATCTTAGTGAACGTTATTAAATGATCATACACCTCGAGGAACTAAGTATATCTGTTGTAGAAAAGGGGTCTGCAACCTCGGGCATCATTTTATCAGTGTAATATGAACGTTTTCTGTAGATCATGGACCCAAAGGAACACAGTACCACTGTTGTATGTGCGTTATCAAAGAGTCGTACACCTCGAGGAGCTCAGGGTAACTTACATGAACGTTATGTAGGGGTCTTTTAACTCGAATATCTCAGTACGAGTGTCGATCGTATGAACGCTGTCATGAGGTCGATCACCTCGAAGACTCCGTATCACTGTTATATGATCGTCATCTGAGGTAATACGCCTCAAGACATTCTTTATCTCTCTTATATGGACGTTATCGGGGGATCAATCATCTCCAGGAACACAATATTTCTGTTATATGAACGTTATCTAGAGTCTGGCACCACAAAGGTCTCAGTACCAGTTTTATATGAAGGATGTCTGTGGTTCAAACACCTCGAGAAACACCGTATAACGGTTATAAAAACCTTATCTAGGGGTCAGGCGAGTCGAACATTATAGTGCCAGTGTTATATGAATGTTATGAAGGGTTATACGTCAATAGGAACTCAGTATCAGTGTTAAAAAACGTTTTTATCAGCATGTAATATCAGTTTATATTATTAATCGAATATTTTTAAGGATTTGTGATTCGTTAAAACTTGATCACATGTACATTTGTATTTACTCAGTTTGCACGCCAATACTGTTGTGTTTAGCTTTTCGTAGGTCAAAAACAGCATATTGCACAGGGCATTCAGCATGTTACTAAAAATACATTCTAGAAATCCCCAATTTTACATTGTTCATGCAATAGTTGTTGATTAATAGCATAACAATTGTAGCCTTTGGTTGAGGTCAATACGATGTTATATTGACCTAGAGAAGCATATCGACCTCGGACTTCGTCCTCAGTCAATATGCTTCTCTTACGTCGATATAACCTCGTATCGACCTCATACAAAGGCTATAATTGTATAATTTAAAATGGATCTATTGCCCATGTTATAGACCAGAAATTGCATGCCGATATCACCCCGGGTTGATAACCGGTTATCGGTCCGTCGATAATAGCCACGTTATCGATATCAGCCCATCGTCAATTGTAATGTCATCGGTTAAGGAAAGCAACGTTCTTACTAGAAATCTGAAAAAGTGTATATAAATGAATGAATTCGAATCAAAAACGCTTTGACGTAGTCCGTATGAGACTGCATTTTCATTGAAAATATGTGATAAAAAAGTAATGACTGCATTAATAGATTAATACATGGCCTTTTTCATATTGCCCTTGTTATCAGCCCAAGACATTGAATTCGGACCCGAGGGTTTTAGTCCGAGGACGATATCAGTTGAGGGCTGATAACAAGGGCAATATAAAACCATATCATCCTCGCATCACACCATGACCCATATCAGCCCTTGCGCACAGCTCTCGGGCTATATGGGAGTCTCGAGTTGATACTCTGGCCGGTATGGAAAATTCAATGTTATAATTCATAAATCTAGTGGTGATATTGCTCGAGCAACTGTGTACCAGTGTTATATGAACGTGACCCAGGGTCATAGACCTGTTGGAACTAAATTGTAAGTATTTTGCTGTATGAAAGATATCTGGTAAAGTCACACGCCTTGAACAACTGTGTAGCAGTTTAATATATACGTTACCGAGGGTCATACACCACTTTGAACACAATATAAGTCTTGTATGAACGTTATCTAGAGTCATACACCTCGAGGAACTCTGTACCTGTGTTATATGAACATTGTCTATCGGACCTTCGGAATACTGATATGGTTTTTATGACATATTTTGTCAGTGCATTGGACCTATATTTGAGCCATAAATTTCATTGCTTAAAAAGCAGGGGTCGTTCGAGTCGTCTTACCAAATTTGCTCAACCAATGTATATTTTTTCCGATTGTGACCGATGTCCTCAGTGTGTAAAATGTCCTCAGTTTGAAAAAAAGTCTCCAATTAACCGTATGTGCGTGTTGCCCTCAGTGCCACTGTTAGCTGAACGTAACATGTTTATATCTAGGGATCCTACTTCTCGAACATTTTAGTATCATGGTTATTATATGTGAATGGTACACTGAAGGGGTCGAATAACTATGTAGTAATGTTATATTATTGTTATCTAACCGTCGAATGCCTTAAGTAACTCCATATAACTGTTTACAGAACTTTATCTAGGGGCCGTACACATCGAACAACTCAGTCCTAGTGTTATATGAACGTTATCTAGGGATCAAACATCTTAGTATAAGTGTTATATGAACGTTATTAAATGATCATACACATCGAGGAACTAAGTATATCTGTTGTAGAAAAGGGTCTGCAACCTCGGGCATCATTCTATCAGTGTAATATGAACGTTTTCTGCAGATCATAGACCCAAAGGAACACAGTACCACTGTTGTATGTGCGTTATCAAAGAGTCATACACCTCGAGGAGGCCAGGATAACTTACATGAACGTTATCTAGGGGTCTTTTAACTCGAATATCTCAGTACGAGTGTCGATCGTATGAACGCTGTCATGAGGTCAATCACCTCGAAGACTCCGTATCACTGTTATATGATCGTCATCTGAGGTAATACGCCTCAAGACATTCTTTATCAGTCTTATATGGACGTTATCGGGGGATCAATCATCTTCAGGAACACAATATTTCTGTTATATGAACGTTATCTAGAGTCTGGCACCACAAAGGTCTCAGTACCAGTTTTATATGAAGGATGTCTGTGGTTCAAACACCTCGAGAAACACCGTATAACAGGTATAAAAACCTTATCTAGGGATCAGGCGAGTCGAACATTATAGTGCCAGTGTTATATGAATGTTATGAAGGGTTATACGTCTATAGGAACTCAGTATCAGTGTTAAAAAACGTTTTTATCAGCATGTAATATCAGTTTATTTAAAATGGATGTATTGCCCATGTTATAGACCAGAAATTGCATGCCGATATCACCCCGGGTTGATAACCGGTTATCGGTCCGTCGATAATAGCCACGTTATCGATATCAGCCCATCGTCAATTGTAATGTCATCGGTTAAGGAAAGCAACGTTCTTACTAGAAATCTGAAAAGTGTATATAAATGAATGAATTCGAATCAAAAACGCTTTGACGTAGTCCGTATGAGACTGCATTTTCATTGAAAATATGTGATAAAAAAGTAATGACTGCATTAATAGATTAATACATGGCCTTTTTCATATTGCCCTTGTTATCAGCCCAAGACATTGAATTCGGACCCGAGGGCTTTAGTCCGAGGACGATATCAGTTGATTGTTGGGCTGATAATGTTTCATGCAAGGACGACGATATCAGTTGAGGGCTGATAACAAGGGCAATATGAAAATATATCCTCGCATCACACCATGACCCATATCAGCCCTCGCGCACAGCTCTCAGGCTATATGGAAGTCTCGAGTTGATACTCTGGCCGGTATGGAAAATTCAATGTTATAATCCATAAATCTAGTGGTGATATTGCTCGAGCAACTGTGTACCAGTGTTATATGAACGTGACCCAGGGGTCATAGACCTGTTGGAACTAAATTGTAAGTATTTTTGCTGTATGAAAGATATCTGGTAAAGTCACACGCCTTGAACAACTGTGTAGCAGTTTAATATATACGTTACCGAGGGGTCATACACCACTTTGAACACAATATAAGTCTTGTATGAACGTTATCTAGGAGTCATACACCTCGAGGAACTCTGTACCTGTGTTATATGAACATTGTCTATCGGACCTTCGGAATACTGATATGGTTTTTATGACATATTTTGTCAGTGCATTGGACCTATATTTGAGCCATAAATTTCATTGCTTAAAAGCAGGGGTCGTTCGAGTCGTCTTACCAAATTTGCTCAACCAATGTATATTTTTCCGATTGTGACCGATGTCCTCAGTGTGTAAAATGTCCTCAGTTTGAAAAAAGTCTCTATTTAACCGTATGTGCCTGTTGCACTCAGTGCCACTGTTAGCTGAACGTATCATAAATGTTTATATCTAAGGATCCTACTTCTCGAACATTTTAGTATCATGGTTATTATATGTGAATGGTACACTGAAGGGTCGAATAACTATGTAGTAATGTTATATTATTGTTATCTAACCGTCGAATGCCTTAAGTAACTCCATATAACTGTTTACAGAACTTTATCTAGGGGCCGTACACATCGAACAACTCAGTCCTAGTGTTATATGAACGTTATCTAGGGATCAAACATCTTAGTATAAGTGTTATATGAACGTTATTAAATGATCATACACCTCGAGGAACTAAGTATATCTGTTGTAGAAAAGAGGTCTGCAACCTCGGGCATCATTCTATCAGTGTAATATGAACGTTTTCTGCAGATCATAGACCCAAAGAAACACAGTACCACTGTTGTATGTGCGTTATCAAAGAGTCATACACCTCGAGGAGGCCAGGATAACTTACATGAACGTTATCTGGGGTCTTTTAACTCGAATATCTCAGTACAGTGTCGATCGTATGAACGCTGTCATGAGGTCAATCACCTCGAAGACTCCGTATCACTGTTATATGATCGTCATCTGAGGTAATACGCCTCAAGACATTCTTTATCAGTCTTATATGGACGTTATCGGGGGATCAATCATCTTCAGGAACACAATATTTCTGTTATATGAACGTTATCTAGAGTCTGGCACCACAAAGGTCTCAGTACCAGTTTTATATGAAGGATGTCTGTGGTTCAAACACCTCGAGAAACACCGTATAACAGGTATAAAATCTTATCTAGGGATCAGGCAGTCGAACATTATAGTGCCAGTGTTATATGAATGTTATGAAGGGTTATACGTCTATAGGAACTCAGTATCAGTGTTAAAAAAACGTTTTTATCAGCATGTAATATCAGTTTATTTAAAATGGATGTATTGCCCATGTTATAGACCAGAAATTGCATGCCGATATCACCCCGGGTTGATAACCGGTTATCGGTCCGTCGATAATAGCCACGTTATCGATATCAGCCCATCGTCAATTGTAATGTCATCGGTTAAGGAAAGCAACGTTCTTACTAGAAATCTGAAAAAGTGTATATAAATGAATGAATTCGAATCAAAATCGCTTTGACGTAGTCCGTATGAGACTGCATTTTCATTGAAAATATGTGATAAAAAAGTAATGACTTTGCATTAATAGATTAATACATGGCCTTTTTCATATTGCCCTTGTTATCAGCCCAAGACATTGAATTCGGACCCGAGGGCTTTAGTCCGAGGGACGATATCAGTTGATTGATTGATTGTTGGTTGCTTAACGTCCAGTGGCAAATGTTTCATGCATGTTCAGGACGACGATATCAGTTGAGGGCTGATAACAAGGGCAATATGAAAGGCCATATCGTCCTCGCATCACACCTTGACCCATATCAGCCCTCGCGCACAGCTCTCAGGGATATATGGGAGTCTCGAGTTGATACTCTGGCCGGTATGGAAAATTCAATGTTATAATCTATAAATCAAGTGGTGATATTGCTCGAGCAACTGTGTACCAGTGTTATTTGAACGTGACCCAGGGTCATAGACCTGTTGGAACTAAATTGTAAGTATTTTTGCTGTATGAAACATCTATACATGGCCTTTTCATATTGCCCTTGTTATCAGCACAAGACATTGAATTCGGAACCGAGGGCTTTAGTCCGAGGGACGATATCAGTTGAGGGCTGATAACAAGGGCAATATGAAAACCATATTTTCCCTCGCATCACACCTTGAACCATATCAGCCCTCGCGCGCAGCTCTCGGGCTATTTATGGAGTCTGGAGTTGATACTCTGGCCGGTATGGAAAATTCAATGTTATAATCCATAAATAAAGTGGTGATATTGCTCGAGCAACTGTGTACCAGTGTTATATGAACGTGACCCAGGAGTCATAGACCTGTTGGAACTAAATTGTAAGTATTTTTGCTGTATGAAACATCTATACATGGCCTTTTTCATATTGCCCTTGTTATCAGCACAAGACATTGAATTCGGAACCGAGGGCTTTAGTCCGAGGGACGATATCAGTTGAGGGCTGATAACAAGGGCAATATGAAAAAGGCCATATCTCCCTCGCATCACACCTTGACCCATATCAGCCCTCGCGCGCTCTCGGCTATATATGGGAGTCTGGAGTTGATACTCTGGCCGGTATGGAAAATTCAATGTTATAATCCATAAATCAAGTGGTGATATTGCTCGAGCAACTGTGTACCAGTGTTATATGAACGTGACCCAGGAGTCATAGACCTGTTGGAACTAAATTGTAAGTATTTTGCTGTATGAAACATATATACATGGCCTTTTCATATTGCCTTGTTATCAGCCCAAGACATTGAATTCGGACCCGAGGGCTTTAGTTCGAGGACGATATCAGTTGAGGACTGATAACAAGGGCAATATGAAAAAGGCCATATCGTCCCTCGCATCACACCATGACCCATATCAGCCCTTGCGCACAGCTGTCGGGCTATATATGGGAGTCTCGAGTTGATACTCTGGCCGGTATGGAAAATTCAATGTTATAATCCATAAATCTAGTAGTGATATTGCTCGAGCAACTGTGTACCAGTGTTATATGAACGTGACCCAGGGGTCATAGACCTGTTGAAACTAAATTGTAAGTATTTTTGCTGTATGAAAGATATCTGGTAAAGTCACACGCCTTGAACAACTGTGTAGCAGTTTAATATATACGTTACCGAGGGTCATACACCACTTTGAACACAATATAAGTCTTGTATGAACGTTATCTAGGAGTCATACACCTCGAGGAACTCTGTATCTGTGTTATATGAACATTGTCTATCGGACCTTCGGAATACTGATATGGTTTTTTTTGACATATTTTGTCAGTGCATTGGACCTATATTTGAGCCATAAATTTCATTGCTTAAAAAGCAGGGGTCGTTCGAGTCGTCTTACCAAATTTGCTCAACCAATGTATATTTTTTTCCGATTGTGACAGATGTCCTCAGTGTGTAAAATGTCCTCAGTTTGAAAAAAAAGTCTCTTTTAACTCGAGTATCTCAGTACGAGTGTCGATCGTATGAACGCTGTCATGAGGTCAATCACCTCGAAGACTCCGTATCACTGTCATATGATCGTCATCTTAGGTAATACGCCTCAAGACATTCTTTATCAGTCTTATATGGACGTTGTCGGGGGATCAATCATCTTCAGGAACACAATATTTCTGTTATATGAACGTTATCTAGAGTCTGGCACCAGAAAAGTCTCAGTACCAGTTTTATATGAAGGATGTCTGTGGTTCAAACACCTCGAGAAACACCGTATAACAGGTATAAAACCTTATCTAGGGATCAGGCGAGTCGAACATTATAGTGCTAGTGTTATATGAATGTTATGAAGGGTTATACGTCTATAGGAACTCAGTATCAGTGTCAAAAAACGTTTTTATCAGCATGTAATATCAGTTTATTTAAAATGGATGCATTGCCCATGTTATAGACCAGAAATTGCATGCCGATATCACCCGGGTTGATAACCGGTTATCGGTCCGTCGATAATAGCCACGTTATCGATATCAGCCCATCGTCAATTGTAATGTCATCGGTTAAGGAAAGCAACGTTCTTACTAGAAATCTGAAAAGTGTATATACATGAATGAATTCGAATCAAAAACGCTTTGACGTAGTCCGTATGAGACTGCATTTTCATTGAAAATATGTGATAAAAAGTAATGACTTTGCATTAATAGATTAATACATGGCCTTTTCATATTGCCCTTGTTATCAGCCCAAGACATTGAATTCGGACCCGAGGGCTTTAGTCCGAGGACGATATCAGTTGAGGGCTGATAACAAGGGCAATATGAAAAGGCCATATCGTCCTCGCATCACACCTTGACCCATATCAGCCTCGCGCACAGCTCTCGGGCTATATGGGAGTCTCGTTTGATACTCTGGCCGGTATGGAAAATTCAATGTTATAATCCATAAATCTAGTGGTGATATTGCTCGAGCAACTGTGTACCAGTGTTATATGAACGTGACCCAGAGGTCATAGACCTGTTGGAACTAAATTGTAAGTATTTTGCTGTATGAAAGATATCTGGTAAAGTCACACGCCTTAAACAACTGTGTAGCAGTTTAAAATGAACGTTACCGAGGGTCATACACCACTTTGAACACAATATAAGTCTTGTATGAACGTTATCTAGGGGTTATACACCTCGAGGAACTCTGTACCTGTGTTATATGAACATTGTCTATCAGACCTTCGGAATACTGATATGGTTTTATGACATATTTTGTCAGTGCATTGGACCAATATTTGAGCCATAAATTTCATTGCTTAAAAAGCAGGGGTCGTTCGAGTCGTCTTACCAAATTTGCTCAACCAATGTATATTTTTTTCCGATTGTGACAGATGTCCTCAGTGTGTAAAATGTCCTCAGTTTGAAAAAAAGTCTCCATTTAACCGTATGTGACTGTTGCCCTCAGTGCCACTGTTAGCTGAACGTAGGATGTTTATATCTAGGGATCCTACTTCTCGAACATTTTAGTATCATGGTTATATATGTGAATGGTACACTGAAGGGTCGAATAACTATATGTAGTAATGTTATATTATTGTTATCTAACTGTCGAATGCCCTAAGTAACTCCATTTAACTGTTTACAGAACTTTATCTAGGGCCGTACACATCGAACAACTCAGTCCTAGTGTTATATGAACGTTATCTAGGGATCAAACATCTTAGTATAAGTGTTATATGAACGTTATTAAATGATCATACACCTCGAGGAACTAAGTATATCTGTTGTAGAAAAGAGTCTGCAACCTCGGGCATCATTTTATCAGTGTAATATGAACGTTTTCTACAGATCATAGACCCAAAAGAACACAGTACCACTGTTGTATGTGCGTTATCAAAGAGTCATACACCTCGAAGAAGTCAGGATAACTTACATGAACGTTATCTAGGGTCTTTAACTCGAGTATCTCAGTACGAGTGTCGATCGTATGAACGCTGTCATGAGGTCAATCACCTCGAAGACTCCGTATCACTGTTATATGATCGTCATCTGAGGTAATACGCCTCAAGACATTCTGTATCAGTCTTATATGGACGTTGTCGGGGATCAATCATCTTCAGGAACACAATATTTCTGTTATATGAACGTTATCTAGAGTCTGGCACCACAAAGGTCTCAGTACCAGTTTTATATGAAGGATGTCTGTGGTTCAAACACCTCGAGAAACACCGTATAACAGGTATAAAAACCTTATCTAGGGATCAGGCGAGTCGAACATTATAGTGCTAGTGTTATATGAATGTTATGAAGGTTATACGTCTATAGGAACTCAGTATCAGTGTTAAAAACGTTTTATCAGCATGTAATATCAGTTTATTTAAAATGGATGTATTGCCCATGTTATAGACCAGAAATTGCATGCCGATATCACCCCGGGTTGATAACCGGTTATCGGTCCGTCGATAATAGCCACGTTATCGATATCAGCCCATCGTCAATTGTAATGTCATCGGTTAAGGAAAGCAACGTTCTTACTAGAAATCTGAAAAAGTGTATATAAATGAATGAATTCGAATCAAAAACGCTTTGACGTAGTCCGTATGAGACTGCATTTTCATTGAAAATATGTGATAAAAAAGTAATGACTTTGCATTAATAGATTAATACATGGCCTTTTTCATATTGCCCTTGTTATCAGCCCAAGACATTGAATTCGGACCCGAGGGCTTTAGTCCGAGGGACGATATCAGTTGAAGGCTGACAACAAGGGCAAAATGAAAAAGGCCATATAGTCCCTCGCATCACATCTTGACCCATATCAGCCCTCGCGCACAGCTCTCGGGCTATACATGGGAGTCTCGAGTTGATACTCTGGCCGGTATGGAAAATTCAATGTTATAATCCATAAATCTAGTGGTGATATTGCTCGAGCAACTGTGTACCAGTGTTAGATGAACGTGACCCAGGGGTCATATACCTGTTGGAACTAAATTGTAAGTCTCTGTATCATGTGCTATATGAAATGTCATCTTGGTAATACGCCTCAAGACATACTGTTATCAGTTTATATGACGTTGTCGGGGATCATCATTTAGAACACAATATTTCTTGTTAATGAACGTTATCTAGAGTCTGTCACCGAAATTCTCAGTACCATGTTTTTTATATGAAGATGTCTAGTGTTCAAACATGAAACCTATCAGGTTTAAAAACCTTTTAGATCAGTGCGAGTGACATATAGAGCTAGTGTTCATATGAATGTCATGAAGGTATACGTCTAAGAACTCAGTATCATGTCATATGATCGTCATTCTTAGTGTAATATCGTCCTATTTAAAAGACATTCCTATGTTATATGGACGTTGCATGCCGTATCAAGTGATCGTTATCAGGATCCACTAATACAGTTATGATATCGATCGTAATTGATGTCATGGACAGAAGCAAGTCTACTAGATAATGTTTATATGAATGAATGTCGAATCAAAACCTTTGAACGTACCGTATAAGCATTTCATGAAAATACTGTGATATAAAGTATCTAGGCATCAAACATTATAGTGCTAGTGTTATATGAATGTTATAGAAGATTATACCGTCGAGGACGATATCTTAGTATAACAGGTCAAAAACGATATTTATCAGCATGTAATATCAGTTCTCGATCTAAAATGGAGTCATTGCGTATGATATCGACCGGATGGAAATTCATGAACCGATATCTAGGGTTGATAACTCGAGTACTCGGTACCAGTCGATATATGAACGTGATCAGAGGTCATCAGACCTCGTTCAATTGTGTATTGTATCGAGTAGGTAAAGTCAACGCCTTAAGACAATCTGTAGCAGTTTAATATGAAGTTCGAGGGTCAACACCTTTGAACACAATAGTCTTGTATGAACGTTATCTGGTTTCACCTCGAAACTCGTACCTGTGTTATATGAAATGTCTATCAGACCTTCGGAATACTATAGGTTTATACATACCTTTTGTCAGTGCATTGACCTATTATAGCCATAGATTTCATTGAATGTCAGGGCGTTCGAGTCGTCTTTGTCGAACAAGTATATTTTCACGTTTGACAGATGTCTCAGTATAAAATGTGCCCAGTTGAAAAAATCTCGCATACCGTATTGACCTGTTGCCCTCGGCCAGCTCGTAAGCTAACGTATGGATTCGTTTATATCTGGATCCGGTATTGGAACAAGTTCATGTTAATAATGTATTAAACTGAAGTGGTCGAATAACTTTGAGAATGTATACTCATTGTTATTGAACTGTGAACCAAGTATACCATTTAACTAAAGTTTACAGTACTTTATCTAGCCTAACATGAACAGACTAGTCCTAGGTTAGAACGTTACAGGCGATCAAACAACTGTATAAGTGTTATATGAACGTTACCATGATCATACACACTTCGAACACTAAGTATATCTGTGTATGAAAGATTGGTTATAACCTCGAGGATCATTGTACCTGTGTAATATGATTGTCTACAGTCATAGACCTTGGAACTACATGTATATGTTTTATGACATATCTGTCAGTCATTGAAGAGCAATATTACATGAAGTTATCTATGCTTTAACAACTAGTACAGTGTGTCGTATGAACGTGTCATGAGGTCAACACCTTTGACTCATATCAATGTTATATGATCGTTATCGAGTATAGTGACACTGTTCAGTCTTAAACTGTCTCTCATCTTCAGAACAAAAGTTTCTTTATATACCGTTATTGACTGTTGCCCTCAGTCCAGTACAGTTATATGAAGGATGTTTGATTCAAACACTTCTCAGAACATTTTATATCAGGTTAATATTATCTATGGGATCACTGAGGTCGAATATATATGTGTATGTTATATGATGTTATCTATACGTCTTTAGGAACTTAAGTACTCCAGTTAAACTTTTTTCACAGTAAATCTTTATCTTAGGAGATTGCCCTGTAAGCGAACAATTCATGTCCGTAGTAGTTATATGAACGTTATCTTGTCGATAATACATCGTTATCGATATAAGTTGTATTGTAATGTCATGATTAAAAGTCTTACTAGCACTCGAAACTAAGATATATGCTGTTCGAATCGAAAAGTCTGCGTAGTCCTAGAGACATGCATTTATCATGAATAATAGTGAAAAGTATATTTGATTAGACTAATAAACATCACTTTGTATTGCCTTGTTATCAGCCAAGACATTAATTCACCCGAGTTAGTCAGGAACTATACATGAACTGCAACAAGGGAAAATGCATTATCGATCCATCTTACCATATCAGTGCGCACGCTATCGCTATACATGAGTTCAGTTGATACCTGAAGTACTCAATATCACATGTTATATGATCCATAAATCTAGTAGGTAATACGCCTCAGACATTCTGTACAGTCTTATGATGAACGTTGACCAGGGGTCATATATCTGTCAGGAACTAAACAAGTATTTCTACTTATATGAACGCTATCTAGGTCGGTCACACAAGTCTGAACAGAGACATATATATACATATGTATATGTCTTGTTAAACACTCGAAACACAGTTAACATATGAACCTTACAAAGGGTCATACAGGCAACGTCGAACACAATATAGTCTATGTATGAATGTTATAAGTATATGAACGTACCTTCAAAACTAAGCTATGCATGACCATCAAAAAGTCTTTTAATATTCAGCATGTCAGAATAATACATATTATTTAAAATGTATTGCATTGCTATCTACATGATTATCAGACCAGAACATTCAAAATGCCTAGATATTACCCAAGGTTGTAACCATGGTTATCGTTCGTCGATAATGCCACATGATTCCCCTTACGATCAATTTAATGTCACCGTAGGAACTTCTCTTAGATCTGAAAAGTGTCCTATAGAATTTAATTTTCGATCCTAAATACTTTGGTAGTCCTGTATGAGACTGTTTCATTGAAAACATATGCCTGATAAAGTTATCATGACTTTACATAATAGATTAATACATGGACACTGTTTCATATTTGTTAAATCAACCTCAAAATAAGACATATGACTTCAGACAAACTTTAGCTCCAAGGACGATATCAGTTGAAGGTCTGAAACATGGAGTATCAAAATAATAGGCCAATATATCATCTTGACCTGCACAATAAACCTTCTTTCTCTGATGCTTGGCTATACAGTCTCATGAGTTATATAATCTCCAGAGTATGTAAACTATCTCAAGAATAATCATAAATCTAATGATAATTGCTCGAAAATAAGTGTACCAAGTGTCTGCATGAACGTACCAGGGTCATTATGTTGGATAGTCCTAAATGATAAGTATTTCTACGTATAATAAGCTTAAAATTATCTGATCATGTGAAGTCAAGGTCATTATGAACAAGCAACATAATTACATCTACAATATGTCTCATGCATTAATAATTGTACCTTAGTTTATAGTACTTAAGAAGCAGACTCAATACAAGCAACTTAACACTAATATAACTTGGAATGAGTTATCAAGTTAGACGAACCTTCAGAAACATTACTTACAATGCTTGCATGACATCAAAATAGTTACTTATTTAATAGTCATTGTCAGAATAATCACAAAATTGAAACTGACCAATGGACCATAAATAGTCAATGGACAAATGACACTCTGCCAGATTAAAAATGTCAACTTAAATATTCATCCCAAATTATTTGTCCTATGCTTATAGTTTATGAATTCAGCCAATAGCATTTCTTCTACAATGAACCATAAAATAGGATGTAATGTCACCTGTAGAATTAACTTATTCTTCCATACACCAAATATTTGACCTTAATTGCTTATAGTCTTGCAGCCAACATAGGATACATTTGCCTGTATGATGTCAATGTTCGTAACCTGGACTACATGTACCTTCAATCATGTCCATACAAGCAATAGGACCATGTTTATCAGTTCTGTTAACAAATCATACTTTAATCTGATTGTCATGAAATGTATCAGTGCTTCTACGGACATGTAGCGTTAAAATAATATACCTAATATAGTTATCTATACAAATAGTGCACTTCACATGACATTACAACGTACTTTTCAATGCAGTCGCTGACCATGCAAATAGTCAAGGCGAATGGCATGCAACATGGACTATCAACATCAATATCTGCATAAATGTATATTAGCACCTTGCTGAAATAAAACTTTTTAACTACCCTGATATGATCCTATGGCTATACCACTTCATAAAACATTCTAGCATCATGATATAATTTATCCAATACCAGAGTTTAAACATCTCGAATATGTCAATCAGGATAAATATTAATTCTCACAAATTCTCCAAATATAACAAGTATGACACCTGAAATGTCCAGCCTGCCTTATAACCAATATTGGTTTGTGATTGTCGATAGTCCTAACGATAAAGAATGTACTACGTATTTCTAGTTAAGTTATCAATGTATCATGAAGGATGAGTGTTCAATGTGATTCAAAGTAATGGATTAACAAGCCATATTACGACATGATTTACAATATTACCATGTACTATAGTTTGACCTTATGAATTATAAATACCATACTAAGAAAGCTCAAACAGTAGAATTGTTATAAACATTACCAATAACAGTGGAAATGAGGTCAAGGCTCAGACGAACATGCTTCAGACAGACATTTACACCTTGAAATCATTCACATGACACAATTACATGTTGACACTATGGCTGAGATTATGAAGTAAACGACCGAAAACACAACTGACTTTATAATGACAATGAACAATGTAAAATGAGGTCAATGATGACAAATGTATAACCATGTCAGTTACAGACATGACAAGCTATACAATCATGTTCCTACATTTCGCATAATAAAGTTGATATCAACATAGTATTAGAATTATAACATGAATTTTCCAAATCACAAGTATTAACCGTGACTCCAATGACCATGAAAATGAGGTCAAGAACATATATGACACCTGGTCAGCAAGACATATGGCACTTACATTCATTCCATACACCAACTGATATGTTGGACTTATAAGCTTGAATTCATACTTGGGAGATAACAGACCAATATAGACAGAAGGCCTGAACTATTATTCAATGAAGCATATTTTAATGATGTCATAGTCAATGAAATGCAGTCTCATCGGACTACCACGTTCACAATTCATTCATTTCATACACTCAGTTTCTAGCATAAGTTGCCTACTGACATTAATAGTATCTGTATGAAACGGCTAATCACGACGTTAACTTGATCAGGCTGATATCGCATGAATTCGGTCATCAGGTGCAATACTCCTTCTACTGAATTAAGCTGTAAAGTTTAACCTCATACTAGCCTATAAGTATAACCTTACATACATTCCATAAACTAGATGATGAATTCACTCCCTGACCAGATAAGGCTTAATACCTGTTATTGTTTCAGCAGTCGTGAACCATGCAAATCTCATTAAGGACAATGAGACTTTTGACAGATCTAGAAACGTTCATATAACAGAAGTATTGTCTAAATGTTGATCCGATACGTCCTATAGACTGATAATAAAGCTTGATATTACAAATAAGTCATTAACATAGACTGCCGTTGTTCGATGTGTACGCTCATGCTAACGATATGGATTAGTAGGCATTCGCAGGCTGATAACAAAAATCATATCATAGTTCATCGATCCTTCAGTGTACCATTATCATCAATTAACCATGGTATAAATGATTCGAGAAGTAACTCCTAGAAAAATCATGTATCTTCACAAAGTGGACTCGGCAAAGGTACATAGGTTAATGATGACTCAAAACTGAGGACATACAATATTGTGTGAGATCTGTCACAATCCGATAAAAATATACATTTTGTATTAGTTAGCGATTGGTAAGACGACTGAACACCTGTGTTGCAATGAATTATCTCAAAGTATAGGTCATGACTGATATGTATAAACCTATATCGTATACGAATGGATGATGACATGATTTTACCAGTACATAGGTTCCTATTAGACCTAATAATTCATACAAACTTCATATGATCGTTCCAAATGTCAGTAATGTAATTTGGTGTTCAATAAATGTACACATTCGTTCAAGGTGTATGTACAGTTGACATTCTCAGCAAAATATTACTTTAGTTAAAGGTCAAGGTTGGGTCACGAATTGGAATTGCCGGGAAACAACTAGGGGAAAAGAATTTTCCTCCGGCCGAGTTCAAATCGGACCCCATAATAAGCAACTTGGGAGGGTTTATAATGCAATTGACAAAGTATTAAGTTTTAATTAAATGATTATTTATTAAATGTCCAATTAATTTTCATAACAAGGGCTTGAAAGCCATTCATTTGCAAATTTCATAAAAAAAAGTAATATCAACCACTAATTTGAATTAATACATTAATTTTCCATATCAGCCAGAGTTTAACTCGAGACTTCCATATGACGAGAGCTGTTCCGAACTGATTAGGTCAATTATGCAAATGGTTTTTTTATAAATTGCCCTTGTTATCAGCCTTTAACCGATTCGTCCCTTTCGGACTAAAGCCCCTCTCCGAATTAAACTTGGTATAACCAAACAAGAAAAAATTAAAATTTTTTTAAAGAAATTTCATTACTTTAATCCTATTTTCATGAAAATGATTATACGGATACGTCAAAGGTTTTCTTCAATTCATTTTTATATAAATTTTTCAGATTTCTAGTAAGAACGTTGTTTTCCTTAACCGATGACATTACAATTGACGATGGGCTGGTATCGATAACGTGGCTATTATCGACGGACCGATAACCGGTTATCAACCCGGGGTGATATCGGCATGCAATTTCTGGTCTATAACATGGGCAATACATCCATTTTAAATAAACTGATATTACATGCTGATAAAACGTTTTTAACACTGATACTGAGTTCCTATAGACGTATAACCCTTCATAACATTCATATAACACTGGCACTATAATGTTCGACTCGCCTGATCCCTAGATAAGGTTTTTATATCTGTTATACGGTGTTTCTCGAGGTGTTTGAACCACAGACATCCTTCATTTAAAACTGGTACTGAGACCTTTGTGGTGCCAAACTCTAGATAACGTTCATATAACAGAAATATTTGTGTTCCTGAACATGACTGATCCCCGACAACGTCCATATAAGACTGATAAAGAATGTCTTGAGGCGTATTACCTCAGATGACGATCATATAACAGTGATACGGAGTCTTCGAGGTGATTGACCTCATGACAGCGTTCATACGATCGACACTCGTACTGAGATACTCGAGTTAAAGACCCTAGATAACGTTCATGTAAGTTATCCTGACCTCCTCGAGGTGTATGACTCTTTGATAACGCACATACAACAGTGGTACTGTGTTCCTTTGGGTCTATGATCTGCAGAAAACGTTCATATTACACTGATAAAATGATCCCCGAGGTTGCAGACTCCTTTTCTACAACAGATATACTTAGTTCCTCGAGGTGTATGATCATTTAATAACGTTCATATAACACTTATACTAAGATGTTTGATCCCTAGATAACGTTCATATAACACTAGGACTGAGTTGTTCGATGTGTACGGCCCTAGATAAAGTTCTGTAAACAGTTATATGGAGTTACTTAAGGCATTCGACGGTTAGATAACAATAATATAACATTACTACATAGTTATTCGACCCTTCAGTGTACCATTCACATATAATTATTAACCATGGTACTAAAATGTTCGAGAAGTAGGATCCTAGATATAAACATGTTACGTTCAGCTAACAGTGGCACTGAGGGCAACAGGCACATACGGTTACATGGAGACTTTTTTCAAACTGAGGACATTTTACACACTGAGGACATCTGTCACAATCGGAAAAAATATACATTTTGTACATTGGTTGAGTGAATTTGGTAAGACGACTCGAACGACCCCTGCTTTTTAAGCAATGAAATTTATGGCTCAAATATAGGTCCAATGCACTGACAAAATATGTCATAAAACCCATATCAGTATTCCGAAGATCCGATAGACAATGTTCATATAACACAGGTACATAGTTCCTCGAGGTTTACGACCCTAGATAACGTTCATACAAGACTTATATTGTGTTCAAAGTGGTGTATGACCCTCGGTAACGTTCATATT
Source organism: Mytilus coruscus (assembly GCA_017311375.1). Taxonomy (NCBI): domain Eukaryota; kingdom Metazoa; phylum Mollusca; class Bivalvia; order Mytilida; family Mytilidae; genus Mytilus; species Mytilus coruscus. The sequence goes on from JAASAO010003344.1 coordinate 31,084, forward strand.
AAACTGCTACACAGTTGTTCAAGGCGTGTGACTTTACCAGATATCTTTCATACAGCAAAAATACTTACAATTTAGTTCCAACAGGTCTATGACTCCTGGGTCACGTTCATATAACACTGGTACACAGTTGCTCGAGCAATATCACCACTAGATTTATGGATTATAACATTGAATTTTCCATACCGGCCAGAGTATCAACTCGAGACTCCCATATATAGCCGAGAGCTGTGCGCGAGGGCTGATATGGGTCAGGTGTGATGCGAGGACGATATGGCCTTTCATATTGCCCTTGTTATCAGCCCTCAACTGATATCGTCCTCGGACTAAAGCCCTCGGGTCCGAATTCAATGTCTTGGGCTGATAACAAGGGCAATATGAAAAGGCCAAGTATTAATCTATTAATGCAAAGTCATTACTTTTTATCACATATTTTCAATGAAAGTGCAGTCTCATACGGACTACGTCAAAGCGTTTTTGATTCGAATTCATTCATTTATATACACTTTTCAGATTTCTAGTAAGAACGTTGTTTTCCTTAACCGATGACATTACAATTGACGATGGGCTGGTATCGATAACGTGGCTATTATCGACGGACCGATAACCGGTTATCAACCCGGGGTGATATCGGCATGCAATTTCTGGTCTATAACATGGGCAATACATCCATTTTAAATAAAGTGATATTACATGCTGATAAAAACGTTTTTAACACTGATACTGAGTTCCTATAGACGTATAACCCTTCATAACATTCATATAACACTGGCACTATAATGTTCGACTCGCCTGATCCCTAGATAAGGTTTTATATCTGTTATACGGTGTTTCTCGAGGTGTTTGAACCACAGACATCCTTCATTTAAAACTGGTACTGAGACCTTTGTGGTGCCAAACTCTAGATAACGTTCATATAACAGAAATATTTGTGTTCCTGAAGATGATTGATCCCCGACAACGTCCATATAAGACTGATAAAGAATGTCTTGAGGCGTATTACCTCAGATGACGATCATATAACAGTGATACGGAGTATTCGAGGTGATTGACCTCATGACAGCGTTCATACGATCGACACTCGTACTGAGATACTCGAGTTAAAGACCCTAGATAACGTTCATGTAAGTTATCCTGACCTCCTCGAGGTGAATGACTCTTTGATAACGCACATACAACAGTGGTACTGTGTTCCTTTGGGTCTATGATCTGCAGAAAACGTTCATATTACACTGATAAAATGATCCCCGAGGTTGCAGACTCCTTTTCTACAACAGATATACTTAGTTCCTCGAGGTGTATGATCATTTAATAACGTTCATATAACACTTATACTAAGATGTTTGATCCCTAGATAACGTTCATATAACACTTGGACTGAGTTGTTCGATGTGTACGGCCCTAGATAAAGTTCTGTAAACAGTTATATGGAGTTACTTAAGGCATTCGACGGTTAGATAACAATAATATAACATTACTACATAGTTATTCGACCCTTCAGTGTACCATTCACATATATTAACCATGGTACTAAAATGTTCGAGAAGTAGGATCCTAGATATAAACATGTTACGTTCAGCTAACAGTGGCACTGAGGGCAACAGGCACATACGGTTAAATGGAGACTTTTTTTCAAACTGAGGACATTTTACACACTGAGGACATCTGTCACAATCGGAAAAAAATATACATTTTTGTACATTGGTTGAGCGAATTTGGTAAGACGACTCGAACGACCCCTGCTTTTTAAGCAATGAAATTTATGGCTCAAATATAGGTCCAATGCACTGACAAAATATGTCATAAAACCCATATCAGTATTCCGAAGGTCCGATAGACAATGTTCATATAACACAGGTACATAGTTCCTCGAGGTGTACGACCCTAGATAACGTTCATACAAGACTTATATTGTGTTCAAAGTGGTGTATGACCCCTCGGTAACGTTCATATTAAACTGCTACACAGTTGTTCAAGGCGTGTGACTTTACCAGATATCTTTCATACAGCAAAAATACTTACAATTTAGTTCCAACAGGTCTATGACTCCTGGGTCACGTTCATATAACACTGGTACACAGTTGCTCGAGCAATATCACCACTAGATTTATGGATTATAACATTGAATTTTCCATACCGGCCAGAGTATCAACTCGAGACTCCCATATATAGCCCGAGAGCTGTGCGCGAGGGCTGATATGGGTCAAGGTGAATACATTTTGTTTACAAAGTTGCTTTATATATTATAGTTCAAGTAAAATACAAAAATGTTTTTAAAAATAAGCCTTTTCTTATTCAAAGAAAAATAATCTCGAAACTGAATTGTGACTTTTTGTCCTGTGACTTTTTGTTCGTGACTTTTTGTCTGTGACTTTTTATCCTGTGACTTTCTGTCCTACATTCGAGACCGTGACTCATGTGTATAGTCATAGTAGTTAAATCTCCCCTAGTAGTAGTTTATATATAATTTTGTCATATGACTCCTTTAAAATTACTCCAATATTGAATACAAAATATATCTAGTTTGAAAAGGGATTGAACGAGGGCTTAAACGGAAAAACTCACAGAGAAACAAAATAAGATTTTATTCGTTAAACATGTCGTCAGATATCTTCATGTTCGCTCATTGTCGAAATAAAAGGAGATTTTTTGACATTAGCGGATAACAACCTAATCCACATAATTTATTTCCATTTTCATGCATGCTTATATATCAAAGTCGCTTATTTATCTTTTAGGTACATCTTCTATTTTTTAATCTTTAAAATTCTATAGATAAAATAAATTATGTGTCATATGTATGGAACGCCTCAGCTGTCTTATGTGGAACTCTGATATTACTTTATGTTGTTTTATTATTACTTGATGATATTTTGTCTTTACTTAATATGGTTTTGACATTACGTAATGATGTTTTGATATAACTCAATATGGAATAGTCATTACTTAATGATATTTCGATATTACACGATATGGTTTCGTATTGACTTGATATAGTTTTGTCATTACTCAATATGGTTTTGTCATTACTCGATGTGGTTTCACCATTATTTAATGTGGTTGTGTCATTAGTCAATGTGGTTTTAACATTACTTGATGTGAATGTGACTTAACGTTATGTAGTTGTTTCATTACATGATGTGGTTTTGTTATTTTGTAATGATGATTTGCCTATTCTTTATATGGTTTTAACATTACGTAATGATGTTTCAAAATTTGACGATTTTACACTACATGATGTGTTTGTTTCATTATTTGATGTGGTCCTGTCATTCTTTGATGTGGTTATCCCATTACTCGATGAGGTAAAATCACGTGACCAATTCGGAAAAACCTGTTCTATTTTAGATAGATTTCCATGTTGTATGTGCCTTGGATGAGTGTGGCCATCCATCGAATTAGAGTTCAAAATAAAGTTAGGGTTACTGTTTGAGTAGAACTTTGAGTTAGTCTCCGATTCCGAATTCAAGTCATTATTAGAATTAAAGTTTTAGTTAGCATTGAGTTTCGAGTTGGACTTCAAGTTTGAGTCACATTTAAAGGTAGAGTTCTAGTTACACCATTAAATTTGAGTCACTTTTTGAGTTTGAGTAAGATTCAATTTAAGTCTCATTTAGATTAATTAAGATTTTGTGAGTTGAAATTCGTGCTATCTTATATGAGTTCGTAATTAAATTTTCTATCGCGGAACAAGGACTTTTGCTCGGATTCCGAAAAGAGGGCTCCGGGGTATGCGTACAAAAGATAAACAATGTTACAGTATACAAAACGCAACATAGAAGTTGAAATAAAGTTAGATGTGGTGTGATTGACAATGAGACAACTATCCACCAGAGTTTAAATGCAGTGGATGTAAGAAATCATATATAGGCAACCGTACAGCCTTCAACACACCATATAGTCATTTTATAAAAGGCCACCATGCACCATGTGAAAAATTCAAACGAAAAACAAACGGTCTTATTTATATTTAAACAATCTACAAAAAAATGACACACATTTATACAACGACAACAATTGAACTTCGTGCTCCTGACTTGGGGCAGGTACATAAAGAAAGTGCACGTGGCGGAGTTTAACATGTATGTGAGCGCTAAATCCTAACCTTACATCGGACTGTTATACTTGTATAACAGCACAACACGAGAAAAAATGTAAACTAGACAAAGTGATGCCCCACTCAACTCATTTAACCGCTTATACCCCAAAATGACCAAAAAAGTTCAATTATCTCCCAAAAGAGCAAAAGATAATAAAAATAAAACCAACACCACATGCACACCTTCAATATATGTACAAACAGACAGTAAAGAAAACTTCCTAGGATTCAAACTGTAGGAGGAGTTATCCGGAATAACTATATACCCATAATGGGACGGACAGGGATAAAACAATATCCCCCTCCACTTTCAGTTGCAGTGGCATACAAAACAGTTTCATTTGGCTGACTCAATAGATCCGTATGACTGGGTAATATAAATCCATCAGGGGTGATCTCGGATGCTTCAGAAAGGAACCCGCCGTGTTATTCGAGAAAGTACAAACCCAGTGATTTGGTTTTATTTAGTAGTTCACAGTCAAGAAAAAGATGACGGTATTATGGTTACGACCACTGGAACATGTCCGTCGTCACATGTGAAACAGATATTCCAAAAGTTTATTTTTCAATTAGTGCGAGGTAAATCAGGAATTCAATTGATTACAAATAAAAGATTGATATTTGTATAAGTTCAAATGATCATTTACGCTAAAAAATTCGGAGTATTCTTATTTTATAGTATTGATGCTTTGTCGCTAAGTCCGAGCCCCCTCCCCCCGTTTCCCTGTAACTTTAGTGTGAGTTGATTTGAAGTGCTTCATTTGTTAACATTAAAGTTCAAGTCGTTTGATTTGTGTCGAGCCTGCGACATCAATGTTGCGGCAGTGAGACCCAACAAACCTATATTTCGTCGTCGATAGTGGCGTCGGCGTCTCCATCTCTATTTTTTTTTTTTTTTTTTCTATTGAGTTTAACCTTTCATTATACATGTTACTAAACACGTATGCCATTATAATTTTGTACTTTTAGAATATCATACTGTATTTGTTTACCTCAACTATTGTATCTGTATTTATATTGTATGTTTCTCTGTAAACTTGTAATTAGTTTTTAGAGAATAAAGTATCTATCCATCTATCTATCTATCTATCTATCTATCTATAGATCGTTAGGTTTCTAGTTTTTTACATTTTTCATTTCGGGACCTTTTATAGCTTACTATAGGGTATGGGTTTTGCTTATTGTTGATAACCATACAGTTTTGTTTTAGTTAAATAAAACCGAATTAAACTGTTTTGACATGATAAATTTGTAAACCTCCATGAAGTGTTTTAAAACTTGTATAGGAGTATAGGAGTTATTCCTCAATTTCAAGAAAAGCATCTACAGAAAAACATTTTTTTAAATTTTGTTTTACCGATAAATGTATAGATAAATGTACAGCCGATCAACATGACGTTTTACACTTACAGCAGCAATATCAGGCGAGACATAGGGTTCCGTGGAATATTTTACAAATTTATTACAAAATACTGCTTCCGTTTGAGAACTTATGATAAAACAACAAGACAAAGTGGTTTGGGATATCCCAATTACATGTATGTAAAATACTGTAAACATTTTAATACTTTTTTCTTATTATTGTCTGCCGGTTACCTTTTCATGCTAAATTACTCTGAACAACCACTCGAACTTTAATTTGAACTTTAACTCAATGGATAGCGATACCCTTCAAAGCACATTAAACAAATGATATATTGAAATCTGTTTAAAATAGAACATATTTTTTCCGAATTGGTCACGTGGTTTTACCTCATCAAGTAATGGGATAACCACATCAAAGAATGACAGGACCACATCAAATAATGAAACAAACACATCATGTAGTGTAAAATCGTCAAATTTTAAAATATCATTACGTAATGTTAAGCCATATAAAGAATAGGCAAATCATCATTACAAAATAACAAAACCACATCATGTAATGAAACAACTACATAACGTTAAGTCATATTCACATCAAGTAATGTTAAAACCACATTGACTAATGACACAACCACATTAAATAATGGTGAAACCACATTGAGTAATGACAAAACCATATTGAGTAATGACAAAACTATATCAAGTCAATACGAAACCATATCGTGTAATATCGAAATATCATTAAGTAATGACTATTCCATATTGAGTTATATCAAAACATCATTACGTAATGTCAAAACCATATTAAGTAAAGACAAAATATCATCAAGTAATAATAAAACAACATAAAGTAATATCAGAGTTCCACATAAGACAGCTGAGACGTTCCATACATATGGTTGAGCTTTTGTGAATTATAACAACGCTATATTTCCGAACCATATAATATTGCGAATTTTAAATGCAAAAAAGTGTATCAGAGTAGAAATATTTGGTTTAAAATTTGCTGTGAAAATTTATAACTAAAATTAGATATATTCAGAATATTCAAAGGATTAACGAAAAATAAGTCACGCATATATGATATATGTGGGGAAAAAAAGGGGTTGTGCTAAAATGAGAAACGAAATAGAAACGCAATGAACGAAACGAAACGAAACGCAACGCAACGAAACGAAAAACTGACGAAACGAAATGAAAAATAACGAAACGAAACAAAAAATTGACAAAACGAAACGAAACGAAACGAAAAATTGACAAAACGAAACGAAACGAAATGAAACGAAATAAAATCTTTTATATTATTTAAAACGTAATTTTTAATATTTATGCGGAAATAATAGTTAGACGAAAAACAGGTGTGGCAAAAGCAGGAGTTGTGTCTAATTGTCCCTATTATCCGTGGGAATTGTGTGACATATATTACAATGGAAAACTTCAAAAGAATAAAATAAGGGAAAACAACATCAAAACCTCGTTTATCTTTTCGGGCAAAATTTCCTTCTGTTGAGTGTTCCCAGCATCCAAATATAGTTAATTTCAAAGGATAAAACCAACTTCATCAACTTCAAAGAATGCGAGGTCAAAGGCGGTAATTCCTTTCAAGTTCTTTTTGCGCCATGCATATGTTGTTCATCAACGGTATATATATATAAGCCCGGGTATACTGGTTCCAATTTAATACATCGTTTGAAACTCCACCAAAATGGAGCCTGAAAATACGAAAACTCGCAATCTCATGATATTTATTGTAGTTTGTCTGTTCCATTTTTGTCATTTCTAAATTAGTCATTGGGTATGTTTTCCTTCAAGTTTCAAGTTACTAACGAGCGTACATGTAAATAACTTCAGCGCACGAGTTTCAGAGCACGTAAAAACACTTATCTTTTGATATAAAATATTGCTGATATATGTCTATGTCCAATAAATACACTTCAAGCTACTAGTATATGGGGATCAGACTGTCCGTATTTTTCGTTTGTCAAGGGACCTTGTTTCCAAGCGCAACTCGGCAAAATCGTTTAATGGATTGCAATAAAGCAGTGGCACCTAATAAGAAATAAAAGAGGGGGGAGCAGAAGTTCTATTGTTGTCACCTGGATCAATATTTAAAGCCCCTGGATTCGATGGATACTTCGTGCAACACTTTTTAAATGTAGGTACATTAAGTGACAACTCAGTTAACTGGAAAAGTAACATGTTATGACTGTATGACCTATAAATCAATGAAAATGTGTGTTCATGCCCTTTGTGCTGCCCAGACGAAGTGCATTTTAGACAAATTCTTAAAATGGAGACAAAAATCAAAGCATGAAGTTAATCTTACTTCGTTGGTTATGGGTGGAATCCAATCTGGACACAAAGGTAAAGTAGCAAAGCCCAGAAAAGCATAGTCGTACACCACTTAACAAGGAGATCCAAGTTGAACAGGAAGTATCGAGGCAGCCGTTGGTACCAGATAGTTCCATCAAAGAAACACTAGATTCTCACGCTAGATTCTCTAGGTTTTGACGAAGATCATCCATTTGAAATAATATATCTTTACCAGACAAAAGCATCGCTATGCTATGGATGTGGTATAAAATTTTCCGTGAAATTGAACAAAATCATTTCATTGTAAGATATTACTGCGAGAGGGAATATCTTGTAAAAGGGGAAACAAAACCTAAGCGGCAATTTGCATATTTTCATCTTAAGAGTTCATGTGAACGTAAAAATTTTCTAACTTCAAAAAGCAATGTTGAAAGCATCGGCT
>JAASAO010001793.1:0-46322 GCA_017311375.1 Mytilus coruscus
AATATCTCAAATGGCCTTAATGGCTAACAAGGATTATGTCAAGCAAGGAAACAAAAATTTGATAACTAGGATACACTAATTGACATCTTACTTTCATATAATTTACATCATCTACAAAAAATGTAAAGGACATGAAATTAACAAGCTCAAGACATTGTACATAAAAAAGTGTAAAAATGAGATATTTTAAATAGCTGCATCATGACAGCATAATACATTCATGCCATAAAAAAAATTTTAAATTGTGTTTTTCAAGCAAAATATGCAAACTAAGATAATTGTATTTTAGTTCATATGAAATAAATATAAAAATACAATAATGAGACAATTCTCCACCAGAGATCAAATTATGTAGAAGCATCTATAGGTCACCATCTGGTCTTTAACAATGAGCTATAAGTAAAACAAGCTATAAAATGCCCTGAATGAAGCTTATAAAAGACAAATATGAATAAAAGGAGATATATGTCAATGAGACAGCAATCCAATGACACAAGAAAAACAAAAAAATATCAAAGAGTCCAATACCTCTGTTACAGCAGTAGTGAAAATTGTAAAAACTGAAAGGAAGCTTGCCTTTAAAATATCTACTATAAATACAGAAATTATTGTGTGCATTTATTATTGCGATTTTTGAGAAATCGACAAAAATGCGAGATTAATAATTGCAATTTGAGAAACATCTGCATACAGATATATGTATCAGATTTCAGAATGCAAGTTCATATTATTGGGATACTCACCCAGTCGCATTATTTATATTAATAAAAACCTTGCAATAATTTCTGCATTTACAGTATCATGCAATTTTTTTGGTAAAAAAGGAGAGGTGATTTCAAGGGGGGCAATAAAAAACTATAAGTCACGAAAAAACTAGACACTGTGGCCAAAAAAATAAACATAAAATTAAGAAAACAATAGTTCACAAAACACTATACAGAAACTTAAAAGATTGAGCAACAAAAAAACCATCAAAAACTGGAGTGAACTAAGTTTTTTGGTCAGTTAACTCAAACTGTCCTCAGAAATGTGAAAATATTATTAAAATATGGGATACTGGGTAGATGTCCATTAAACAACAATCTGATGAAATACTACCAACCATACCACTTTGATGATAAACTTTATAGACAAAACAGAAAATATATTTGTAGGAAATGTTGAAAACAAAATGAATGGAAAGTCAATTTGTTGGTTCCTATGCGAGTGTCTATTGCTTTCTGTTTTCCAAGATTATTCACAGTACACGAATTGTAAATAATTTTTTTTATTTCTTTTCTATCAAAAAATAATTACAATTGCTTTATACTGTTCTCGTTTCCAATGTCATCACTGTTATTGAAGTTCCTCATCTTAATTCATTGTATTGTCCTAATAATTAAACATTCATTCCTGTAATAAATCAGCCATTGATGATTACTAATGTAGAACAGTTTCACACTATAAGAAAATGTATTTGTATTAAAATGTGATTGATTGATTGTTGGTATTTAGCATCTCCATCAGTACTCTTGGCATTTTCATAGCAGCAAATCTTTACTGATGGAGAATTCCAGAGTACCTAGAAAGAACCAACTACCTTTAACACGAAAACTGTCAATCATGGTCAATAAAGACCAGAGTGAAAGAGTGAAAGGCACCTTCCACAAGCAGGGTTCGAACTTACAATCTGAGTGTTGATAGGCTAGCGATCACTATAATTGAACTAATAAGACCACACAGCCACCTAGGCCCCATTTCATAAAGGGCCTTATGTGACTGAAATAAATGGAGAATGTGTCCATGGGACACAGATGGTGCCCCCGCTTGCATATAACATTATAAAAGGACATAACTAGAGAACTGTAAAAGTGACGCCACCAAATTCAAACTTGATCTGTGTTTTATAATATTAAGTATTGTGTTTAAGTTTCATAACATTTGGTTGAGGCAAACTAAAGTTAGAGAATGAAAACCAATTTTGGGACGTACAGATGGACAGACGGAGAAGTATAACACTTCATGCCCCTCCACTGAGGAGAGGGCATAAAAATCATGGGAATTTTGTGTTAAATATACTGAGAAAAGACCTGACTGTGCAAACACTACCAATATTAACAGAGATTTTAAGGTCAAAATAAGAGATAAACTAAGTTAAGGTTCTCCAAATGACAACACTGCTTTTCTGACATACATTTGCAATTGAGAAATATCTATATTGCAGACAAACAGATAATGAAATAAATTTTCTAGTTGGTTCTTGCATATGTTCTCTATAGAAAAAATAAGGAAGAAGCCAAAATTCTTTGTATTTTAACCAAAACTAAAACTATTAAAACAGACTCAGGATTCTAATTAAGGATTTTTGAAGACAACTTCAGGGCCATGATGAGTCCAACAGTGAGAAAAAGAAATTCTATTGCTATATATTTTATTATTTTAGTCTTAATAACAAAATAAGCAAGGAAATAACATCAAAGTTAAATTATTTTTTAACTTTTGCTATAAATTGATGATATGTGTGCAGCATTTTACAATCTTGATGCATCTTTGGACTCACCAGTTTTGCAAATGATGAGTCCACACAGATTTTCATATGTCTAGACCTATATTATCTCCATGGAAATGAAACTTGCAAATGCCAATACATCTGAATACCAAATATCATTGACTTATCATAAGTCATTCCCTATAAAAAAACTTTATCACAAACTTTAACATGTATACTATGCAACACATTCAAAGTCAATAGACTATGTCTGAGGGGGTGGGCCAAATTAATCTCCATGGAAATGAGATGAGCTAGTGCTTATACAACTACATACCCAAAATCAGTGACATACCACAAGTGGTTCCCCATAAACTGACTAAATCACAAACTAATACAAGTAAACTAAACAAATGTTTCAAAGTCAAAAAACCAAGCCTGAGGGGGCAGGGCCAAATAATCTCCATGGAAATGAGATGTGCCAATGCTAATACAACTGCATACCAAATATCATTGACATACCACGTGTTCCGACTAAACTGACCTAATCACAACTAATATATTGTTTACGCCACTGCCATCTCGCTTTTTAGACTTCATCAATGCGAGACAATGATAAAAGTAACTGAAAAATAACAAAAATAACAAATATTTCTTCCAAAAATAATATGAAAACTGTGTCATTTTCTTCTGTAAATCATGAAACCACAAAAAGAAAACCTGATGTAAATTCATGTGAAGCACTCCATACCTTTTGTGTAAAGGTTAAACTTGTAAATCAAATCAAGGTTTTCCCCATTCAAGTGTTGACGTAAATTGAACTATTTTTGTTTTAACTACTTTTAAATTTCCTCATTGCGTCTTTTGTTCTCAAAACCTTTGGCCCTGAGTGTATCTATCTAAAGATGTGTATTAAAGAGATGAGAGTTGTACACACTGAAGGTGAAGGTACAATTTGGCCCAAATCTGACATGTTTAAAAACAATTAAATTTGCAGAAAAAAATTCCTAATCTATGCACTACCATAAAACACTGCTTCTTTGACCCCGTTTACACTTGTACGAAATTGAATCAATCTTTATTTGAATTGATCTTAAAAGATCAGTTCACGTTTACATTTCACAAGCAAGATCGATCAAGATCGATCTTATTTAATCCAGTGCGTTTACACTACAACATAAAAAGAACCGGTCTGACCTTATTACCTTATATTTCGTAAACAAATAATCCTAAAATAGAATATTAAAGGAAATTTTGCATCTCACACACTACAAAATGATGTAGAAAATAGTTTGCTCATTCCGTATGAATTTATTAATTATTATTTTGGTTCATACATCACAAGTCATTAAACAAAGATATGTGTGTAGACTATCGCTAAAAAACGAACGGTCAATGCGTTTGAAGATGAGGATTTGCAGCAAAGAAATAGAACTTATCGATTTAGAAGATAATCCCAAAACAGCAGAATCTATGTTTACTTTTCTTATTCCATCCATCGTTTTGAAACACGTGTGTTTTTGCCGCCAAACATGCGCAGATTTATTTTCATATCTAAATATAAGTAAAGATCGATCTTTTTTGCTAGTGTAAACGGGGTCTTTGTTGAGACAGTATTTAGAGTTAATTTATATTTTAACACAAAATTTACACCATTTCAATCCCACATATTCTTAGAAATAAAACAGAACTCTTACCTCCACACACTGGAAATCTATCTTGTGATTATCTATTTGCTGGCAATTTTTTTTTCTTAAGGCCACATCTTGTCAATATCAATTAACAATTAGCATACACTTTCTGAAAATTATAATATTATGATTAAACCACCTCCATCTGTATGGTAATGTGACAAAATTCTTCATTAGGCCACAAGTAAATTTTTTCATTTCGGAAAAAATTCTGATCAAAATCATTGAAAATATATAATTTCATTTTACCAAAATATTGAATAATGTGAAAAAGCAGGAGGTAAAATATGGTCCCTGAAACTGAAAAAATAGTAAACTTATTCAAGCCTTCAAAATTAAGCTAATTTTATTCATAGATGAACAAGACAATATAATCAGGAAACCATAGTCACCTTAGAGGTCACTTTGATGCCATAATCTTGTCAAAATTTACGTTTTTGATTTAGAATGCCTATCGTTTAATACTCATTGATTATACTAGTTCACATGAAATTAATTCGATGATAACTATAAGTATTTTCTATTTTGATAGAAAAAAAAGTTGAAACACAGAATAAACTGTTGACACAGAGATATGCCTCACCTTTATGTAATTTGATAGTACATGTATAATGCAAATGTTAAAATTAAAATGGCAATATTTAAACATGTAAATTACGAAAAATATTCAGAGTCAATGAACCATGACTGAAGGTGCAGGGTCAAATAATCTCCATGGAAATGAAAAATGAAAATGCTTATAAAACTGCATATCAAATACCATTGACTTATCAGAAGTTTTTCCCTTTAAACTTACCTAAACACAAACTTTAACATGTAAACAATGCAAAATTTTCAAAGTCAATAAACAATGGAGGGGGTGTGGCCATATAATCTCCATGAAAATAAGACTTGCAAATGCTAATACAACTGCATACAAATCATTATTGACTTAACATTAGTGGTTCATCTTAAACTGACCTAATCGCAAAATTTAACATGTAAACTATGAAAAACATTCAATTGACCATGACTGAGGGGGCAGGGCAAAATAGTCTCCATGGAGATGTGCCAATGCTAATACATCTGCATATCGGTACCAAATATCATTGACTTTCAACTAGTGGTTCCCCTGAACTGACCTAATCACAAACTGAGACATGCAAACAAAGCAAAAGTTTCAAAGTCAACTGACCATGACTGAAGGGGTGGGATCAAATAATCTCCCTTGAAATGTGCCAATGCTAATACAACAGCATACCTAATGTCATTGACCTATCACCATTGTGAGCAACAGAATGCCTAAGTCTTGCTTTTTTCTACTTTGTTGAGGAAAGAAATATACTGCAGAAGATTTTTGGCATCTAACTTAAAATAATCAGCCTTTTCTTACAGTCATAATAAAATCATCACTTTAGACTGTAGAGTACCGTAACAAGTTTACCAAAGTGTCAATTGTTTTAAATTTTGACATAAAACACTTCAATTAACATTAAATTAGTCAATCATTTGTTTGATTGATAGCTATTTAACGAATAGAGACAAACTTAACATGCATATTCAGGACAATAACATATTGATGAGATAAGAATATACCCCGCGTTGTGTACCAGAAAGACAAGCTGAGTCAGAATCTTAAAATGCTGGCTCACAAGGTAACAGTCATCAGGCATCTTAACATGCTGTCTCACAAGGTAACAGTCATCAGGCAGACATATCGCACAAATTTGATAATGAGTCCCAGTAGGGTATTATTAATGTTGCTTGCATGGAGAAGTAGCACCCTATAAAGACAATATTACGTCTATGTCAGAAAAAATCTTGTATGGGGCTTAGAAAAGGCAAAGGGCAAGGTTTACGAGCCCTACAACAGTTTCGTGCAGAAAATTAAAATGACATTTTCAGACATATATATCCAATATTGTTTTTATAGATCGATCAAGATCGATCTTATTTAATCCAGTGCGTTTACACTACAACATAAAAAGAACCGGTCTGACCTTATTACCTTATATTTCGTAAACAAATAATCCTAAAAATAGAATATTAAAGGAAATTTTGCATCTCGCACACACTACAAAATGATGTAGAAAATAGTTTGCTCATTCCGTATGAATTTATTAATTATTATTTTGGTTCATACATCACAAGTCATTAAACAAAGATATGTGTGTAGACTATCGCTAAAAAACGAACGGTCAATGCGTTTGAAGATGAGGATTTGCAGCAAAGAAATAGAACTTATCGATTTAGAAGATAATCCCAAAACAGCAGAATCTATGTTTACTTTTCTTATTCCATCCATCGTTTTGAAACACGTGTGTTTTTGCCGCCAAACATGCGCAGATTTATTTTCATATCTAAATATAAGTAAAGATCGATCTTTTTTGCTAGTGTAAACGGGGTCTTTGTTGAGACAGTATTTAGAGTTAATTTATATTTTAACACAAAATTTACACCATTTCAATCCCACATATTCTTAGAAATAAAACAGAACTCTTACCTCCACACACTGGAAATCTATCTTGTGATTATCTATTTGCTGGCAATTTTTTTTTCTTAAGGCCACATCTTGTCAATATCAATTAACAATTAGCATACACTTTCTGAAAATTATAATATTATGATTAAACCACCTCCATCTGTATGGTAATGTGACAAAATTCTTCATTAGGCCACAAGTAAATTTTTTCATTTCGGAAAAATTCTGATCAAAATCATTGAAAATATATAATTTCATTTTACCAAAATATTGAATAATGTGAAAAGCAGGAGGTAAAATATGGTCCCTGAAACTGAAAAATAGTAAACTTATTCAAGCCTTCAAAATTAAGCTAATTTTATTCATAGATGAACAAGACAATATAATCAGGAAACCATAGTCACCTTAGAGGTCACTTTCATGCCATAATCTTGTCAAAATTTACGTTTTGATTTAGAATGCCTATCGTTTAATACTCATTGATTATACTAGTTCACATGAAATTAATTCGATGATAACTATAAGTATTTTCTATTTTGATAGAAAAAAAAGTTGAAACACAGAATAAACTGTTGACACAGAGATATGCCTCACCTTTATGTAATTTGATAGTACATGTATAATGCAAATGTTAAAATTAAAATGGCAATATTTAAACATGTAAATTACGAAAAATATTCAGAGTCAATGAACCATGACTGAAGGTGCAGGGTCAAATAATCTCCATGGAAATGAAAAATGAAAATGCTTATAAAACTGCATATCAAATACCATTGACTTATCAGAAGTTGTTCCCTTTAAACTTACCTAAACACAAACTTTAACATGTAAACAATGCAAAATTTTCAAAGTCAATAAACAATGGAGGGGGTGTGGCCATATAATCTCCATGAAAATAAGACTTGCGAATGCTAATACAACTGCATACAAATCATTATTGACTTAACATTAGTGGTTCATCTTAAACTGACCTAATCGCAAAATTTAACATGTAAACTATGAAAAACATTCAATTGACCATGACTGAGGGGGCAGGGCAAAATAGTCTCCATGGAGATGTGCCAATGCTAATACATCTGCATATCGGTACCAAATATCATTGACTTTCAACTAGTGGTTCCCCTGAACTGACCTAATCACAAACTGAGACATGCAAACAAAGCAAAAGTTTCAAAGTCAACAGACCATGACTGAAGGGGTGGGATCAAATAATCTCCCTGGAAATGTGCCAATGCTAATACAACAGCATACCTAATGTCATTGACCTATCACCATTGTGAGCAACAGAATGCCTAAGTCTTGCTTTTTTCTACTTTGTTGAGGAAAGAAATATACTGCAGAAGATTTTTTGGCATCTAACTTAAAATAATCAGCCTTTTTCTTACAGTCATAATAAAATCATCATTTTAGACTGTAGAGTACCGTAACAAGTTTACCAAAGTGTCAATTGTTTTAAATTTTGACATAAAACACTTCAATTAACATTAAATTAGTCAATCATTTGTTTGATTGATAGCTATTTAACGAATAGAGACAAACTTAACATGCATATTCAGGACAATAACATATTGATGAGATAAGAATATACCCCGTTGTGTACCAGAAAGACAAGCTGAGTCAGAATCTTAAAATGCTGGCTCACAAGGTAACAGTCATCAGGCATCTTAACATGCTGTCTCACAAGGTAACAGTCATCAGGCAGACATATCGCACAAATTTGATAATGAGTCCCAGTAGGGTATTATTAATGTTGCTTGCATGGAGAAGTAGCACCCTATAAAGACAATATTACGTCTATGTCAGAAAAAAATCTTGTATGGGGCTTAGAAAAAGGCAAAGGGCAAGGTTTACCGAGCCCTACAACAGTTTCGTGCAGAAAATTAAAATGACATTTTTCAGACATATATATCCAATATTGTTTTTATATAGAAACTAAAAATGCTACAATTATAGTTATTAAAATGTTTACAAAAAAATAAAACTTAATTTTCAATTCCTGAACGAGTCCTAGATTGTGAAGAAAAGTGACGTTACATGAAACTGACAGTGCACAAAATATCTCTTTGTTACTATATTTGGTAAATAAAAACAACAGGAATTTTTCTAGCTGCAGTATAAACAATTTTAAAGTCTTTTGATTGGAAACATTTTTTAGGGTCCATGTACAGAAATTGACTATTTCTTCATGATACTTAATGAATTCATTAAAATCTATGAACAGTTTTCTTTGAGAGAAAAATCGGCAGCTATGTTTTAAACCATTATCTCCCCTTTATCTCTTGTAACATGATGCTTAATCCTTAATACTGAAAATCTAAAGGATTAATTTATAATCGATCAATGATTTGTTATGTAATATACTTTATTATTTATTCTGATAAGAATTAATCTGTCCAGAACAGGAACAGTAAAATTTGTACTTTTATCTATTTTTGTGCTAGATTATGAAATATTTATTGAGAATCAGTAAGTATCTAGTTAGATATATATTTGAAAGAATTACTCTGAAATAATCCATATTGAATCAAATTCAGCTGCAAAACCAGTCAGTTTTTTTTTTGTCATTCAGTAAAAATAAAACCATGTTTATCATTTAATTTTCAAAAAGACTTAATTGTTCAGTTTATTTTTTCAGCTGGTATCCAATTGTCATTTTATTTAATTGTACTTTTTTTAAATAAATGATTTTTTTATTGTCAAAAGGTAAAGTATGTGGGTTTTTAATGGTAATTCTAGTAAACTTTTTGGTATTTTCTAATTTATCTTACAGGTAATCTTTTGTGGTTTTTTTTTTGTTTTTGGTGGTGTTTTTTTTAGCAAATACTTGTTTAAAGGTAATATCTTAACTATCTTTTAATTTGTATTTTATTTTATTTTATTTTGATTTTCTTTTTTGTTTATAGGGTAATTTTCAAGGTTTTGTTTTTTTCAAGGAAACTGAATAACATAAATGCTGGGAATAAGTTTAAGGAGTACAGCAAGGTGTCCTCTATGTTCCTATTCTTTATTGGTTTATGTTGTGGGGCTGCTGCCTCTTTGATATTCACCTACATTTTCCCTAAAATCTTAAACATTTTTATTTTGGATTTTTGTACTCAAATATATCATTTGTTAAGTAATGGATAATACAAATCTATATATCAAAGTCCTGACTAATAGGAAGAATGACATTTAGAAACTACATAAGACGACGCCATATGGACTGCTGGGTCATTCGGTATATTACCATGAAGTGACGATCAGTTACGACATTAACATCTTCAATTCAGTTGTTTGATGAAATTTGTGTGTAAAATAATGACACTGATTTTAATCCAGTTACTTAATATGACTTGGAGATCAGTTGGTAAACATGGAGGCCAGCCATCTTGTCTTGAAAAAAAACAACCAACGCCCACTACGACTGTCTTGTTGCTTCCTCATTCTTGTACAGCGATATCACCTTTACAGGTCGCAATTGTACTTAAGACAATTATATCTGGTGTAAAGCACTGTTTATGTCTTATTAATTGCTTGTATCATTGAGTTGTAATTATTTATAGCCAGTGTTTACAAAAACAACTAAAACAAATATGTGGTAAAAGACATTGTCAAAGTAGGACATTTAGTTAAATATAACAAATTATAGATATAAACTATGACCTTGAAGTCAGTATCTATGGAAATATTTGCAATGATATTTTTTTTCACAGTTGTACTGACTTAAACTGTTTAAGGTCACAGATAGAACAAGTATTAATGTATAAGTACAAAAAGAATGTAAGAAAAGAATAAAGCATGCAAAGGGTGAAATAAAGCAAAAAAACGTATGTATGTGTGCAAAGAGATTTGGTTAAATGTGTACAGGTTAAGGAAGAGCGGATAAAAAAATGTGTAAAGCTAACGAGATAGCTGATCAAAAGCATATACAGATGTAAAGAGATCTGATAAAATTAGTGAGCTGATAAAATATGTACAGGTGAAGAATGAGCTGATAAAATATGTACACAGGTGAAGAGTGAGCTGATAAAATATGTACACAGGTGAAGAGTGAGCTGATAAAATATGTACAGGTGAAGAGAAAGCTAAAACAAATGTGTACAGCTAAAGAGAAAGCTAATAAAAAGCATGTACAAATGCAAACAGAGCTGATTGAAAAAAACAAGAATGTGTCCCCAGTACACGGATACCCCATCCGCACTATCATTTTCTATATTCAGTGGACCGTGAAAATGGGGGAAAATCTCTAATTTGGCATTAAAATTAGAAAGATCATATCATAGGGAACATGTATTCTAAGTTTCAAGTTGATTGGACTTCAACTTCATCAAAAACTACCTCGACCAAAAACTTTAACCTGAAGCGGGACGAATAAATGGGGCATAATATGCATAGCTAAAGAGAAAGCTAATAAAAAATATGCACAGCTAAAGAGAAAGCTAATAAAAAGCATGATGATGGACAGCTAAAGAGAAAGCTAAAAAAAAAAAAGCATGTACAAATGCAGAGAGCTAATTGAATATGTACAGGTGAAAAAAAAGCTAATATATAAACTGTTGACACAGAGATATGTCTCACCAATCGGCATAAAATTCAGAAAAAGACAATCTGATGGATAGCAACATTGCTTATTAATTCAGTCGCTGGACCATAATCTAGTTGACAGGGCTTGAAAATGGTGGACAAACTGAGATGTACAGACAGTAATGTAACTTTATAGAAAATAGCGTTGTCCATTGTAAGTAGTTCCTATCAAATTGACTTGAGCAGAAAACTTAACATTGAAAATTGCTAATTAATTCAAAGTCACTGGACCATGCCCTACGGGGCAGGGCCTCAAAATCTTAAGCATAAAACTTAACATTGAAATTTGCTTATTAATTCAAAGTCACTGGACCATGCCCTAGGAGGCAGGGCCTCAAAATAGTAGTTAAACTAATATGTACTTATAGTAATGCATCTTTATGGAAAATATAATTGATCTATCACAAGAAGTTCCTATCAAACTGACTTAAGCAGAAAACTTAACATTAAAAATTGCTTATTAATTGAAAGTCACTGGACCATGCCCTAGAGGGTAGGGCCTCAAAATAGTCGTCAAACTGATATGAACTGATAGTAATATG
Organism: Mytilus coruscus; assembly: GCA_017311375.1. NCBI lineage: Eukaryota > Metazoa > Mollusca > Bivalvia > Mytilida > Mytilidae > Mytilus > Mytilus coruscus. The sequence continues at coordinate 11,725 of JAASAO010001793.1, forward strand.
CAACTTCATACTAAATATCATTGATCTATTACAAGTAGATCCTATCAAAATCACTTAAGCAGAAAACTTAACATTGAATATTGCTAATTAATTCAAAGTCACTGGACCATGACCTAGGGGGTAGGGCCTCAAAAATAGTTGTCAAACTGATATGTACTGATAGTAATGCAACTTTATATCAAATATCAATGATCTATCACAAGTAGTTCCTATCAAACTAACTTAAGCAGAAAACTTAACAATTGTTGATGCCATTGTCATCCCTATGTCTAGCTGGCGCAGGCGAGACAAAAATGTGCACAGCTAAAGAGAAAGCTAATAAAAAGCATGTACAAATGGAAAGAGAGCTGATGATAAATTAAGTACAGGTGAAAAGTGAGCTGATAGAAAGCATACACAAATGCAAAGAGAGCTGATGAGATATGTACAGATGAAAAAAAGGCTAAATAAAAATGTATACAGATGAAGAGAGCTAACTAGACATCATTGAGATGGGAGCCATCTCTGTGGGCCCTGCTGTAAATAAAGTGTGGTAAAAAATTCGTATGGATAAGCTGATTTGAAGCTTTTGACCTTGACCTTTGACCTAGGAAGTTGTACATACATTATGACACACCCTCTGATATTGATTAATACACATGTCAAGTATAAACTTTGAAATCATAATGGTTCTCAAGATATAGAGCAGACACGATCTTTACAATAGAACATTGGGTTGTCAACTTAAACCAAAGTTTTTGACCTTGAACTTTGACCTAGGAAGTTGTACAAACATTGTGACACACCCTCTGGTGTTGGTTAATATACATGTTAAGTGTAAAGTATGAAATTATTACTCTAGATATAGAGCGGACACAATTTGTTATGGACGGGCTGATCACTATAGGGCGTCGTAATAAAAGATATGTACAACTAAAGATAAGTTTGATAAAATACATATACAATACAAAGATAGCCTAGGAAAAATAAAAAGAAACATCAACACCTGCAGAAATGCTTGTAAAATAATCCATTCTCAATCGATCACAATGTGTGAGTCCATAACACTGCATGTTGGCTGAAGTTATTTATGATGACATACTTTGATCTATTTTAAGAAACAAAAATATAGATCAATGAAATAAATCTAGGCATAAAATTTTCTTACTGACATTTTTATTAGTTCCAATAACTCATTAGTATAACAAAACCTCCAACTGCCTTATTTTTGGCATATTTGGTATTAACCTCTTGGGATCTTATAGTGTATATAAATGAAAAACAACATAAACATTGATGTAAAACTACACCACAACAGAATATATCATTTGAACTGTCTGTTTTTGTTCAGTAAAAGTTATATTCAATTGGAATATTTTGATCTTAAATTCATATAGCAGTTTTAGAAGATATTCACCCATGTAAATATATCCATTTTTTTTAATATTTTGGATTGGTAAATAAATGAATCAATTAATGCATTGATATCCTGAGTAAAATAATTTCAAAAGAATGAAATTGAAATTCAACAGCTTCAGTATCATGTAAGGGGAGACAATTCTGTTTTGTGCAAAATTGACCCTACAGTTATATAAATTAAATAAAAAGATTTCAAGAGGATGTACATACAGGAAAAGCCATCATTAGGCCTCTGGAATTGCAAAAAATGTAATTTTATCAATCCTTTAAATTTTTTATAAATTTTATTGATAAATGAAGACAATGTTATAATCGGCACATATCAGTTTTGATCTGTCAATATGGTGTCTTTAACAAGTTGAAAATAACATATTCAATCTAAAAAGACCATTCTACTCTATGCTCTTTAAATCAAACAAACAAACCTGCCATCAAACTAGAATGTAGCCAAGAATAATTTAAGAAGGATCATGGACCAGAAGGTAAGTTTGTATGCAAGAACCAAGGGACATAACCCATAGTTTATAGACTGGGAGGCAACATTTATTCGCCATCAACATGTAAAAATAGTCAGGAGCCTGTAGTTCAGTGGTTGTCGTTGGTTCATGTCTGTCATATTTGTTTTTCGTAAATTGTTTTGTTATAACTCCCTTAGTTTTCTAAATTGAATTGTTTCATATTTTTCATGTCGGGGCCTTTTATAGCTGACCATACAGTATGGGCTTTTCTCATTGTTGAAGGCCGTACGGTTGCCTATAATTGCTTACATCCACTTCATTTGAACTTCGGTGGATGGTTGTCTCATTGGCAATCATACCACATCACCTTATTTTTATACATATACTGATCTGAATCTAGCCCTAACTTCCAAAATATAAATAAAAAGATGATTAGCATCTATAGGTCACCATATGGCCTTCAAGAATGCACAAAACTACCACCACATAGAAAGCTATAAAATTCCCCAAAATGACAAATGTAAAACAATTCAAACGAGAAAACTAAAGGCCTGCATATGTATTAAACAATAAACAGAAAAACAAATATGATATACAGCAACAAAAGACAACCACTGAATTACAGGCTCCTGACTTATTTCAACTAATGAACTTATTTTCCTCAGTCTAAAGAATAACGTATAATTGTTATTTAAATCTAAGCGAAATATTTTAGTTCTAAAACCTTTAATAAAAAAGCAGCTTTGTAACTAGTATATACATCAACCCAAATGTTTTATTTAATGTGGTATCTTTTACAAATAATAAACTGTTTGGACTACAATACATATATTCAAACATTAAAAATTGTCTCGGATTTCAATTTTTATCACTTCCATGCTAAAATTTTAATCATGTATGCATCTTGTATCTTTTGGAACTGTTATTTAAAGGGATATAAATATCATTAGAAAATGTGTCAACTGTCAAAAATCGTAAATTTAAATTCTATTCCTTTTGTTAGAATTTCGACAAATCATGCAAATATAATGCAGTTGTGGTAATAACCCATAATACTACATACCCCTTATCTGTCAGGGGGTAATTTTTGATTTTCTTATGGCGACAATCACTTGGTTGAGCGATTTTATGTATAACTGATATTATCATAGACATGTTAACATATTACTTTTGTACCCACTTTTTTATCAGTATTGTAATGTGGTCTCCTCTCGTAGAAGGTTATTAAATTTACATGGTTTAAATATCCAAAATGTACCAATTAATGCAAATTAACAAAAAAATTATTGGTAATTTAACAATAAATTCATTTGCTGATTTAAAGCATGAATAATTGGGGGAACAACCAAAATATTGGGTGAAGTAATGAGCTGTTTGATTCCTGCACCACTGGTAGTGTTGATTTCATGTCGGAGTTAAAATCAGTGATAAATTGTATTTGATGATATATAAATTGGTCTTTAAATCCGAAATAAACACATTTATTCTAAAACCATATGGGTTATGTTCTTCTCATATAAAGTTCTTGAAAAAAATGTGTTGAAATTTCATACATGGCCATCATGTATACATAATATATAAGTATTCTGTAAAAATAAGTGTGAAATAATAAGTGTGTCTGAAAATGCATAACACAGTATAGCATGTATTTTCATCTTTTAGAAGATATTTTTCTTACTCAGGTTAATTAATCAATGTGTGATGGATTTCTGTTAGAAGAAATTTAAAGGTCCCAGTGAATTAACTACACAGAGAACAATAGCTATTATTATACCTTACATTATATAGTTATTAATTGATTGGCTAATACGGAATCATGTGTCATAGTTTAATTTCGATGTTTTTCCAAAAATTGGCAGGAGCGATGAATAACCCCATCAAACTGAAGCCTCCATCAAGCAACCCTATTATTCCCCGGTGAATAACCCCGAAAATTGAAGCCTCCATCGAACAACCCTATTATTCCCCGGTGAATAACCCTTGTCGTACCTCAATGATCACGAGTTAACTCCCTTAAAAGTATGGCGTCACTTAACGTCAGATAAACAAATATGGCAACGGCCAGGTTAGAAGTCCACCAAATGACGAAGAAACAAGACCAAACAAGACTTGGAAATTCATCTAGTGTTGACGATATCTCTTGTAATCGGCCCTTTTCAGGGCTATCTATATTTTACAGAAAGAGTCTACCTTTGTTGTACATACGCGAAATTTCACACAATAGGCACAAAATAGTTTTCTAACGTAAGTGTTTTGACAATCTGTTACAATATTTTATTGTTATTTGTTCGTTCGGTATAATAAAACAATTATGGCCCATTGAGTCGGTGGATATCCAAAATTGTCAACCCTTACTCGGGTTGACAATTTTGGATATACACCTCCTCAGAGGGCCATAATTGTATATTGTATTTATTCAATGGGACAATAGAACTGACAAAAGTTTAAATAGATTGACCAATAGGAGATGAATCTGTGGAAAAATTTCATTTGGTTCGCAACAATACCAAATTTAAAGAAGCTCTGATTAGTAGTTAATGGAAAAATATGACCAATATTTTATGGGACAGAAGAAAACATGGATGGAAGGAGGGATTATAAGACATAAACCAGTATACCCCACACTTTCCTTTGGGGTAGGGGTACAATAAAGAATATCTTAACTAATTTCATAAAGCTTCACTTTTGTGACCTTTTTATACTTTTTGGTATGACCTTCAATAAGGTCTCTTTACATAATATTAGTATTTGAACATATAAATACATATAAATTATAAGCACAATTTATCTTAATAACAATGTGATTGATTTAATACACGTTTTGTCAAAAATTAAATCCTATTATATGCCCTGTAACCATAGCATGTGGGGTCTACAAAAAAATAAATTACTCACAAATCTACTTTGTTATACCTATTACCTTCTGGGATATTGAAAAAAAGTGGCGGGGAAGATACCAACGGAGAATCAAAATTCCTAAGTCAAAGAGAGACTCGACAAAATCATGGCAAAAAACAAAAGATGACAAAAAGACTAAAATTGAAACAATTTAAAGTGTTTAGAGAGGTTGCCATCACCTCAGGACTCCTCTTTACAGTGGGGGATCCAGAAATTTTCATAAGGGGGGCCCACTGACTGCCTAAGAAGGGACCCGCTCTAGTCATGCATCAGTGATATCCCTAAATAATCAACCAAATTTTTCCCACAAAATGGGGGGCCGGGCCCCTTGGAAAACCCTCTAAATCCGCCTCTGCTTTAGATTTTTATTGGAGGTTTTGATAACATAGAGGAAGAGTGTGTAAATGGTGAAATAAACTAATAGTGTTATAAGACAAATTTGTGAAAAGAACATCCCAAAGGGCTTAAGAAGACTTTTGCTATATAATAAGAGCTTGTGTCCTTCATCTAGGTCTAATTGCATCTTCAACAATGGGCACTTTCCAACATTGTGGGCTAGAATAAAATTCATGACAAAAATCATTTTAGTTGATCTTGTATTGCTGATCATAAAAAGTTAAATCACAAAATTACTGAACGCCGAGGAAAATTCAAAACGCAAAGTCCCTAATCAAATGGCAAAATCAAAAGCACAAACACATCAAACGAATGGATAACAACTGTCATATTCCTGACTTGGTACAGGCATTTTCTGATGTAGAAAATGGTGGATTGAATCTGGTTTTATAGTGCTCAACCTCTCACTTGTATGACAGTCACTTCAAATTCCATTATATTGACAACAATGCGTGAATAAAACAAACAGACATAATAGGTAAAAATGTCAAAATAGGGGTCAACACCGTGTCACAATCTTAATCACAACAAACACAAACAAAAGATTCGTAAGGGTTCCGTGGAACCCAGTGTCTCGCCTACTTTTGTTGTTAATCCCAGGCTCAACAAAAATGAGGAAAAAAATTAATAAAAATATTCCTCTCTATACTATCTTTTGATTGTAAGTAGCTTCTGTCCAAGTTTGGTAAAAATCAAGGATAGTTTATGAATCTAATAAATGTTTTAAAAACTTAAACTGCAGACTGTATTTAATGTTAACTGGAAGAAAAACGAAGTCCATTTATAAGTAAAATACGGAAAAAATGAAACAAAATTTTAACAAAATTTCCTTCTAGATACTAGCTTTTAATCATAAACAAGCTTCTGTCCAAGTTTGGTACAAATCCAAGATAGTTTAAGAAAGTTGTTAAAATTTTAAAAACTTTAACCACAGAGTGAATGTAATGTTAACTGGCAGAAAAACGAAGTCCATTTATAAGTAAAATACTGAAAAAACGATTTTTTTTTTACAAAATTTACTTCTGGATACTATCTTATGATCATAAACAAGCTTCTTTCTAAGTTTGGTAGAAATCCAGGATAGTTTAAGAAAGTTATTAGAATTTCAAAAACTTTTACCACAGAGTGAATGTAATGTTTCCTGGCAGAAAAACTAAGTCCATTTATAAGTAAAATACGGAAAAATGGAATTTTTTACAAAATTTACTTTGGATATTATCTAATGATCATAAACAAGCTTCTGTCCAAGTTTGGTACAAATCAAGGATAGTTTAAGAAAGTTATTAAAATTTCAAAAACTTTAACCACAGAGTGAATGTAATGTTTCCTGGCAGAAAAACTAAGTCCATTTATAAGTAAAATACGGAAAAACTGGAATTTTTTTTTTACAAAATTTACTTTTGGATATTATCTTATGATCATAAACAAGCTTCTGTCCAAGTTTGGTAGAAATCCAGGATAGTTTAAGAAAGTTATTAAAATTTCAAAAACTTTAACCACACAGTGAATATTTGTGGACGCCGCCGCCGACGACGACGCTGACGGAATGTAGGATCGCTATGTCTCGCTTTTTCGACAAAAGTCGAAGGCTCGACAAAAAGAATCACAAAAACGCATATATCACATTTAACAACCTAGTTCACTGCTTGCTTATTTTTGTATTTTATTTATGTATGCCAAATCAACCCATAAAGGATGGAGGGATTTTAAGCAATGGGACCAAATCGTAATTTTAACATTAACTCTGGCGTAGAATCCAGTGTTTGAGGTCAGAATGTAAACGTCACACAGGTAGAGATATAAAATAATTTTGTCGTTCAAAGTATGCAAAAATTATAATAGAACAATAACACAATGGCAGGATGTTTAAAGTACAGTGACACGTCATATGTATCAAAGAAACATAAAAAGTCACACAGACAAATCACACAAGTAAAAATGAAAAATAATATAAACAACACAATGACGGGATGCATAAGAACAGAGCCACGTCAAATGTATATCACCAAAAACAGACCAAACAGTCAAAGTAATATTAATAAAGACAAATAAAAGAACACTTTAACACGTTATTAAGATGATAAACAGCGTCAGTACGCAGAATCTATACTTCCAAGACCATCATGTATTATTTGTGAAGTTGATACAGAATATTTATCAACAAGGTCTTGGTACCTTCTGATGAACTTTTTTAGAAAAAGGACGAGACGTTCTTTGACATACCCCTGATTCATCAACTTTCTGCTCAGACACTGGTGACGTTTTACAAAGTCTGAGTAGGAGCTGCAAGCTCTTGCATACCAAATAAGTTGGGAAATGTATATCCCATATGCTGGTGAAGTTGGTATATTGCTACTAAGGTGAGGGAAATTGATAATTTTAAAATTAAAATCGTCTCGTTTGTCATAGATTCTGGTACTGAGATGACTGTGTTTGTCAAATTCTAGGTATAGCATTTTTCTGCTAACAGTTTCTCTCTATCTTCTTTAATTTTTGCCCTTAACACGAAAAAGGGTTAAAAAATCTGCTATTCTTAGTTTTTATCTATCTAATAGTTTTCAAGATAATAGGCAAAAATGAAAAAAAATAGTAAAATAATGGATTATGTTTCATTTCAATATGTTTGTTATATGTTTTCAAATACATGTACATTTGTAAGAGTTGTCTCCCATACCCAAGGGTTATCCCTTTAAATGAAAAATGATAGTTATGGTATGTTTCTCTCATTTATATTTGTAATTGTTTATTTAAGATAAGAAATATGACCAAAGTAACAAACTACTATTGAACTTTGACCCAATATATCAAAGTTCTTTCTTGACCTTTAAAACATAATCCATAATATTCTTTCATAATCTCCCTTTCCAAAAAAATATAGATCATCTTATTACATTAAGATCAGTGGGTTGCAATAGAGGAATTGAATCTTGATGACTTTTTTCTTCTGTATGATAATTGACAAAAATAAAACAAGAGGCTCTCAAGAGCCTGAATCGCTCACCTGTATTTCAGAGAAGATTTTTAAATGTTAGCAAGCTTGATGAACAAATTGTGTAAAATTGTCTTTAAAGGGCAATAACTCCTTAAGGGTCAATTGACAATTTTGGTCATATTTGTAACAATACTATTAATATTAAAACGTAAACAATGGAGAAACTGAGAGCCCCAGAAAGATTTAACTTAGACGCTCATGATCTTGCCGATGCATGGAAGAAATGGAAGGAAGAGTTAAATCTATATATTGATTTGGTAATGGACAGTGAGGATGAGCAAGCAAAGGTTAAACTGTTTCTGTATTTAGTCGGTCACGAGGCCGTGAGATCTACCTTACAATGGCGTTCGACCAAGAACCACAAAATAGGACGCTAGAAATGGTCCTACAGGCGTTTGATGGGTACTGCAATCCAAAGCGTAACGAAACGGTAGAACGGTACAGATTTAACATGAGAAACCAAAATAGAGAAGAGACATTTGACAAGTATGTCACCAAGTTAAAAATCTTAGCAACGACTTGCAACTATGGAGCACTGCAAGAGTCACTTATCCGAGACAAAATTATCTGTGGTATACAAGATTCACATCTGAGAGAAAGATTATTAAGAGTTATAGACTTAGACTTGCCGAAATGTTTGCAAATTTCAAGAGCAGCAGAACTGTCTAAGGAGAGAATAAAAACACTAGAAAACCCAACTTTTTCTGACTTGGAAGTACATGGTGTAAAACACAAACAAAGAAATCCTAATTATCAACAGCAAAAGCAATATACACATAAAACTAAACCATCTTATGCACAAACTTCCTCTGCTTGTAAATATTGCGGAAGAAAACACGAATTTAACAAGGCAAAATGTCCCGCTTTTGGGAAGGAGTGTAGGAAATGTGGTAAAGCTAACCATTTCGAAAGTATGTGTAAATCAGAACAAAAATCAAGGCAAAGACGTCACCCAGGACACAGAGTACGAGCAATATCTGAAGAGTCCGACGAAAGTAATGATTATTTTGAAATAAACACAGTAACACTCACCAATGTAAACTCTGTTAAAGAGAAGCACAGCAGGCACATATATGCATCTATGAAGATAATAGGCAAAAATGAGAAAAGCAAATTAACAAGATTTCAATTAGACAGTGGAGCAACATGCAATATAATCACTGCAAGAACATTGAAAGAGCTTGATATTAACCAATTACAGAAAACAAGTCAAATATTAACAATGTACAACAATACCACAATAAAACCTATAGGAAAATGCATTTTAAAATTGGTCAATCCAAAGAACAATGATAAGTTTAAGGCAGAATTTGTAGTAGTAAAAGATGGCACTTTGACTCCGTTGTTAGGTAGCAAAGCAGTGCAAGCTATGAATTTGGTAACTGTTAATTATGAAAATATTAAGGCAGTGAGACAGGGTGCACTTACTAAACCCCTTTCAAAAGAAATAGTTATGAAGGAATATGCAGACATATTTGAAGGGACTGGTAAATTGGAAGGAAAATATCATTTAGAATTGGACAATACTGCAAATCCTGTAGTACATCCGCCAAGAAAAGTACCTGTCGCTATAAAAGAGAAGCTTCATTCCGAATTGGAAAGACTGACAAAGTTAGAAATTATAAAACCAGTTTCAACGCCAACTCCATGGGTCTCAAGTTTGGTAACTGTCGTAAAACCAGACAAACTTCGGATATGCATTGATCCGAAGCATTTAAACCAGCAGTTGAAAAGAAGTCATTATCCGCTACCAACTATCGATGATTTACTACCCGAACTGAGTAGGGCAAAGGTATTTAGTGTCGTTGATGCTAAGAATGGATTTTGGCATGTGGAATTGGATGAAGAAAGCTCGTTGTTGACGACATTCAACACACCGTTCGGACGCTACAGATGGTTGCGAATGCCGTTCGGTTTATCGTCTGCACCAGAAGAATATCAAAGAAGGCAAGACCAAACTGTTGAAGGTTTGCCAGGTGTACGAAGCATAGTAGATGATATTCTTATCTATGGCGAAGGCGATACAGAAGAAGAAGCCATTGATGACCACGATAGGAAATTTCGGGCTTTAATGGAACGTTGTCGGAAAGAAACTTAAAACTTAACAAAGAAAAATTGAAGTTAAAATTGAAGGAAGTTCGATTCATAGGACATCTAGTAACCAGCGAAGGTTTGAAGCGGATCCAGAAAAGATTCGAGCCGTAATGGATATGCCAAAACCGACAGATGTTTCCGGAGTAAGAAGAATTATTGGATTTGTCACATATCTAAGCAAGTTCTTACCAAAACTTAGTGACATTTGCGAGCCACTGCGAAAACTAACTTTGAAGGACTCGAATTTTGTTGGATTGAAAATCATGATAAAACACTTGAAGAAATTAAAAGGCTAGTGACTGTTGAGCCAGTTTTAAAATATTATGATCCTAAACTACAGCTAACAGTTCAAAGCGATGCGTCACAAACTGGACTTGGTGCTGCAGTTATGCAGGAAGACAGACCAGTTGCATATGCGAGTAGAGCTCTCACTGATACCGAAACAAGGTATGCTCAGATAGAGAAGGAACTATTATCAGTCATTTTCGGACTTGAAAAATTTCACTCGTATACATATGGTAGAACAGTAAATGTAATATCTGATCATAAACCTCTCGAATCAATCATGAAAAAGCTGCTTCATGCTGCACCAAAGCGTTTACAACGTATGCTTTTACGTTTACAAAAGTACGACATAATCCTGCAATATAGACCAGGAAAGGAAATGTACTTAGCTGATACTTTAAGTAGAGCTTACTTAAAAGAGACTTCAGATACTAGTATAACAACAGACGAAATTGAAAGTATTAACATGATAGATGAGTTGCCGATATCTGAAGAGCGAATTTCTGAACTTCAAGAACATACTAAGAATGATCTTCAAATGCAAGAACTGAAAGAAGTTATTCAGGAAGGATGGCCGATAAATAAATGGAATGTACCATCGAGTGTATCAATATATTTCGACATTCGAGATGAACTGACACTACAGAATGGTCTTTTATTCAAAGGAGAGAGAGTTATTATTCCTAAATCTCTAAGAACTGACATGATTAAAAAGATTCATTCATCACATATAGGAATAGAAGGTTGCTTACGTAGAGCACGTGAAAGTCTTTATTGGCCAGGAATGAATGCCGAGGTAAAAGATTTTATACAGAGATGCGAAACATGTCGAACATTCGAACGTAAACAACAGAAAGAGACACTTATATCACACGAAATACCAAGTCGTCCATGGTCAAAAGTAGGAATCGATCTAATGACATTTCAAAGTAAGAACTATCTAGTGACAGTAGATTACTATTCTAACTACTGGGAAGTCGATTATCTTGAGGATACTCTTGCGCTAACAGTAATCAGAAAACTCAGAGCTCAGTTTGCAAGACACGGTATACCCGATGTGTGTTTTACAGACAACGGTCCACAATTTGACTGTGGAGAGTTTAGAAAATTTAGCAGACTCTGGGAATTTAAACATGACACTTCATCTCCATTGTATTCTCAAAGTAATGGAAAAGTGGAACAAGCAGTACAAACAGTAAAAAGGTTAATGAAGAAATCAAAATTTGACAAAAAGGATCCATATTTAGCATTTCTCGATTTTAGAAATACACCAACAGAGGGTTTTGACAATAGTCCAGCTGAAAAACTAATGAACAGAAAAACACGAACACTATTACCGACGAAGAAAGTCTTCTGAGACCGAAAGTGGTTGCTCGAATAAGGTACAAATAGAATTAACGAAACAAAAACAAAAGCAACAATTCTATTACAATCAAGGAACAAAAGATTTACCAACTTTAAAAATGGAGATATCGTAAGAATACAACCATCAAAATTCAACAAAGAGTGGAAGAAAGGACTATCAAACAACAGGTCAACATCAGATCGTCGAAGTTGATGTTGGAGCCTTGAACCATACGTAGAAATCATCGCCAACTTAAACACACACTAGAAGACGATAATAATGAACCTGCAGAAATTGAAAGAGACAATTCCGACTTTGAACATGGAGAAATAAACAATCAAGACCATTGTGAAAATGCCAGAAACCGAAAATGCGAAAGAAACACCGATAATAACACGATCAGGAAGAGTTGTAAAACCACCAGCACGATTTAAGGATTTTGTGTGCGAGTAGATCACAAGTGCGTACAGGGCATAATAATCCCTGAAGTGATCTCGTGTAAATAATGTAAAATAATGATATACTCGTCTATTAGAGAAGTAGTGTTTTCAAACAACCGATATATTTCATGTATGCAAAGCGATCATTAAGACAATATCTTTGACTTTAACTACACATTTAGACATTTAATTTCTTAGGTGTTGAATATGACTTTAATTGGTAAAACAAATTTTATATATGACTTTAAATGGTAAAATAAATTTTATGTAATTATTTTATTTAAAGAAGAAGGATGTAACAATACTATTAATATTCCAATATCAGAATTCAGTCAGAATTATTTTAGATATACCTGCACAACCAAAATGTATTAATAGATTGCTGATGTAGCATGCGCTCGCTCTTGTTATCATGTAGCTAATTAAATATGTAGAATGAAACTGCCTTTGTGTTCATCGCCTCACACCATTACGAAACAATATTAACTTTTTGTAGATCTTACTTTGCTGAACATTATTGCTGCTTACAGTTTATATATATCTATAATAATATTCAAAATAACAAAAACTGCAAAATTTTGTTAAAACTACCAATTTGGTGGCAACAACCCAACAATGGGTTGTTCGATTTGTCTGATAATTTAAGGGCGATAGATCTTGACCAATTAAACAATTTTACCCCATGTCAAATTTGCTCTAAAAGATTTAGTTTTTGAGATATAGGCCAAAAACTGCATTTTACCCTTATGTTCTATTTTTAGCCATGGCGCCCATGTTTGTCGATGGATACAAACTTCGGATAAAATTTATAAACAAGATACCCTAAGGAACATTTAGTTAAAGTTTGAAGGTATTTGGCCTAGTAGTTTCAGAGGAGAAGATTTTTAAATGTTAGCAAACTTGATGAACAAATTGTGTAAAATTGTCTTTAAAGGGCAATAACTCCTTATGGGGTCAATTGACAATTATGGTCATATTAACTTTTTTGTAGATCTTACTTTGCTGAACATTATTGCTGCCTACAGTTTATATATATCTATAATAATATTCAAAATAATAACAAAAAACTGCAAAATTTTGTTAAAACTACCAATTCGGTGGCAGCAACCCAACAATGGGTTGTTCGATTCGTCTGAAAATTTCTGAGCTGATAGATCTTGACCAATTGAACAATTTTACCTCATGTCAGATTTGCTCTAAAAGCTTTAGTTTTTGAGATATAAGCCAAAAACTGCATTTGACCCCTGTGTTCTATTTTTAGCCATGGCGGCCATGTTTGTCGATGGATCAAAACTTCGGATAAAATTTATAAACTAGATACCCTAAGGAACATTTAGTTAAAGTTTGAAGGTATTTGGCCCAGTAGTTTCAGAAGAGAAGATTTTTGAAATAGTTTACGACGACAGACGACGAAGACGACGACGGACGACGACGGACGCCAAGTGATGGCATAAGCTCACATGGGGCCCTTTGGGCCCTGTGAGCTAAAAATCTTGTGAAAAGTGATAAATAAGAGTTAAACAGGTTTTTAGGTTTCTTACATAAAAAGGCCCATAACTATTTTGTTTAATGATTTTATCATTAAAAATCAATTTGAACTACATTTTTTATTGGTAATTAACTACCTAACTGATGGTCCATTAAATCAATCAAAACTTCATTACATACATATCATAATTTGATAATGCAGCAAATTAAATAAATTAAACACATAACTGCACGTGAATATTTGAACGTGATTCAAAAGGTTGAAATTACACAAGTCATTTCATGTTGATCTTTTTGTACGAGGAAGACATTCTGATGAAAACTTACAAATTATTCCTTTTCAATTACTTTTTTTTTTTAATTCATGGAAGGAAAAAACTTGGGTTGGGTATTGTCCTCATTACTTTATGCAATTTTTGAACAGTAGACGTAACTGAAACAAAAACATACTACTGTAGATTAAGCACTTTTGTGGTTACCAATTTTTCTGAATTTTGGAGTAAAGTAAATGTTCAACAAGTACATATTTACTATAGGTTTGTATAGAGACTTTGGCAAAACCAGAAAAATCAAATATCCATGAAACTACAATTTTCCTAATCCACAAAAATTGAAATCCACGTAAAAATGAATCAATAGTAATTATCTTATTGATTGATTACTTTAGGTCAAGTCAGCATAAAAAGGCTTACAGTATCCAGGAAACAGACATCAAAGAAAACTTGTCCAATGAACCATTAAAATGAGGTCTTAAGATTAACTCTGCCAGATAGATATGGACACCTTACAATCATTCTATACATTAAATATAGTTGACCTTTTGCTAATAGTATCTGAGAAACTGACCAAACAACAAAATCTTATAAATTACAAATGAGCAATGAAAATGAGGTCAAGGTAAGATGATACCTTCCAGACAGACACATACATCTCGCAATCACTCCATACACCAAATATAGTTGACCTATTGCTTACAATATCAGAAAAACATTGACGAATGAAGCATGAAAATGAGGTCAAGGTCAGATAAACTCTTCCAGACTGATATGTACACTCTACAATCATTCAATACAACAAATTTAGTTGACCTATTGCTAATAGTATCTGAGAAAAGGACTTAACAATGACCAATGAACCCTGAAAATGAGGTCAAGGTCAGATGATACCTGCCAGACAGACATGTACACCTTCCAATTATTCCATATACCAAATACAGTTGAATTACTACTTACGGTAGACTAAAACGGACCCAACCACCTAACTTAAACCTTTATAACTGATCCATCAAATGAGGTCAAGTCATTTCAAACCTGTCTAACGGACATGTATACCCAGCAAAGATCCCATTTTCAAATATTATCTTTTACTCATAATAAAAGAAATCTACAGTTTTCTTAAGCAGTTCCTGAACAATGTAAATAAGGTTGAGGACAAAAGACATATGACAGACATAAACTTTGTAACATAAGGCATCTATATAAAAGGTATGAAGCATTCAGGCCTTGCGGTCATAAAACTTTCGAACACGATTATTGTATATTGCTGCTTACAGTTTATATATATCTATAATAATATTCAAAATAACAAAAAACTGCAAAATTTTGTTAAAACTACCAATTTGGTGGCAGCAACCCAACAATGGGTTGTTCGATTTGTCTGATAATTTAAGGGCCGATAGATCTTGACCAATTAAACAATTTTACCCCA
The DNA here is from genome assembly GCA_017311375.1 of Mytilus coruscus. Classification (NCBI taxonomy): domain Eukaryota; kingdom Metazoa; phylum Mollusca; class Bivalvia; order Mytilida; family Mytilidae; genus Mytilus; species Mytilus coruscus. Next base: position 27,226 of record JAASAO010001793.1, read on the forward strand.
TGTCAAATTTGCTCTAAAAGATTTAGTTTTTGAGATATAGGCCAAAAACTGCATTTTACCCTTATGTTCTATTTTTAGCCATGGCGCCCATGTTTGTCGATGGATACAAACTTCGGATAAAATTTATAAACAAGATACCCTAAGGAACATTTAGTTAAAGTTTGAAGGTATTTGGCCTAGTAGTTTCAGAGGAAGATTTTTAAATGTTAGCAAACTTGATGAACAAATTGTGTAAAATTGTCTTTAAAGGGCAATAACTCCTTATGGGGTCAATTGACAATTATGGTCATATTAACTTTTGTAGATCTTACTTTGCTGAACATTATTGCTGCCTACAGTTTATATATATCTATAATAATATTCAAAATAATAACAAAAACTGCAAAATTTTGTAAAACTACCAATTGGTGGCAGCAACCCAACAATGGGTTGTTCGATTCGTCTGAAAATTTCTGAGCTGATAGATTTTGACCAATTGAACAATTTTACCTCATGTCAGATTTGCTCTAAAAGCTTTAGTTTTGAGATATAAGCCAAAAACTGCATTTGACCCTGTGTTCTATTTTTAGCCATGGCGGCCATGTTTGTCGATGGATCAAAACTTGGATAAAATTTATAAACTAGATACCTAAGGAACATTTAGTTAAAGTTTGAAGGTATTTGGCCCAGTAGTTTCAGAGGAGAAGATTTTTAAATAGTTTACGACGACAGACGAGCGAAGACGAAGGGCGATCTACGGACGCTTAAGTGATGGCATAAGCTCACATGGGCCCTTTGGGCCCCGGTGAGCTAAAAATCTTGTGAAAAGTGATAAATATAAATAAGAGTTAAACAGGTTTTAGGTTTCTTACATAAAAGGCCCATAACTATTTTGTTTAATGATTTTATCATTAAAAATCAATTTGAACTACATTTTTATTGGTAATTAACTACCTAACTGATGGTCCATTAAATCAATCAAAACTGCATTACATACATATCATAATTTGATAATGCAGCAAATTAAATAAATTAAACACATAACTGCACGTGAATATTTGAACGTGATTCAAAAGGTTGAAATTACACAAGTCATTTCATGTTGATCTTTTTGTACGAGGAAGACATTCTGATGAAAACTTACAAATTATTCCTTTTCAATTACTTTTTTTTTTTAATTCATGGAAGGAAAAAACTTGGGTTGGGTATTGTCCTCATTACTTTATGCAATTTTTGAACAGTAGACGTAACTGGAACAAAAAACATACTACTGTAGATTAAGCACTTTTTGTGGTTACCAATTTTTCTGAATTTTTGGAGTAAAGTAAATGTTCAACGAAGTACATATTTACTATAGGTTTGTATAGAGACTTTGGCAAAAACCAGAAAAAATCAAATATCCATGAAACTACAATTTTTCCCTAATCCACAAAAATTGAAATCCACGTAAAAAATGAATCAATAGTAATTATCTTATTGATTGATTACTTTAGGTCAAGTCAGCATAAAAAGGCTTACAGTATCCAGGAAACAGACATCAAAGAAAACTTAACATTGTCCAATGAACCATTAAAATGAGGTCTTAAGATTAACTCTGCCAGATAGATATGGACACCTTACAATCATTCTATACATTAAATATAGTTGACCTTTTGCTAATAGTATCTGAGAAACTGACCAAACAACAAAATCTTATAAATTACAAATGAGCAATGAAAATGAGGTCAAGGTAAGATGATACCTTCCAGACAGACACATACATCTACTTAATCACTCCATACACCAAATATAGTTGACCTATTGCTTACAATATCAGAAAAACATTGACGAATGAAGCATGAAAATGAGGTCAAGGTCAGATAAACTCTTCCAGACTGATATGTACACTCTACAATCATTCAATACAACAAATTTAGTTGACCTATTGCTAATAGTATCTGAGAAAAGGACTTAACAATGACCAATGAACCCTGAAAATGAGGTCAAGGTCAGATGATACCTGCCAGACAGACATGTACACCTTCCAATTATTCCATATACCAAATACAGTTGAATTACTACTTACGGTAGACTAAAACGGACCCAACCACCTAACTTTAACCTTTATAACTGATCCATCAAATGAGGTCAAGTCATTTCAAACCTGTCTAACGGACATGTATACCCAGCAAAGATCCCATTTTCAAATATTATCTTTTTACTCATAATAAAAGAGAAATCTACAGTTTTCTTAAGCAGTTCCTGAACAATGTAAATAAGGTTGAGGACAAAAGACATATGACAGACATAAACTTTGTAACATAAGGCATCTATATAAAAGGTATGAAGCATTCAGGCCTTGCGGTCATAAAACTTTCGAGCACGATTATTGTACTCAGACTCAGAAATCAACCAATCAAAATACTGGATTTGGTGTTTCGAGCACAAATTTTGTACTCCGAGCACTGAGTAAAGTTTTATGACCGAGGGCCCAGGTCTTCTTCCTTCTGAAATATAAAGCTTTATTCAAACAGTTTGCACTCCCCCCTTTGCCCCAGCCAGATTGGCATCTCTATGTCTCACATTCTGCAGCTTTCTTTGCAAACAAGACAATAGAATGGGGAATAAATATTTATTAATGATAAGGCATTTTGTTAATTTTTAAAACAGGTAATTCACAAAATAAACTTATTAAGCAAACTTGTCTACTGTCTCAAATGAATCCCTGATAATCAGAGGCAGAATTTAGGGAGGGGGCCAATGGGATCTAGGCCCCCTTTTATGGAGCTACATATATGGGTAATGCATAAGACTATTTGCCTGTCCCACTCCAAACGTTGCCTAGTTTGTGGGCCGTATTTCCAAATCCTGGATCCACAACTGATAATTGTGACCCAAGGATTATTTGCAGATCAATATAGCACTGATTTTACAAGTAAATTAGACCCAAGTTGAATTCTTTTATTTATATATATTTTATTGTTCGCATTTTCTTTAAAAAAAACAACATCTAATTAATCCCTAATAATTCAACTTTGACTTTATTTACAAAATAATTTTATGTAGTGCAGATCAAAAATTACAAGAAAATTAGTAGCTTCGGGACACTAAAAAATCAGATTATTGTTGAATACTAATAGAAATGTCAAGTTTCTTAATGTTTTAGTTCCAGGTGTTTTGGAAAGTCCCATGTCAAAATCCTAAAACATACATTCATCAAAACTTACAGACATTATCAGTTTGGTTAGTGCAATTAAAGCATTGCATTGAATGACCCTGCCACAAAAACATTACCTTGACCCAAAAACAGATAAAATACCCTTAATCGTTTGACAAAACTTATATGCTCAGTAGAATAAAACAGAAATTCATAGTATTGTCAAACAGGAAGCGATCTTTCAGTAGATCTTAAAATTGCTTATTTTATAGATACAACTCAAGAAGATTAGGTTCCACAAGAAATATCAAATCATTCTATGTACCATGTGACAAGGTGAATGCAGAATTCCTGTGAATTCACGCAAAATAAAGATTTAATCCTGACATCCCAAGAAAATGTCATTCCACCCCTCTAGATACCTTTTTCTAATAACAAAACCATGTTCATATCTGAAATAGCTGACATAATTGTTTATCTTCAGCATCATGTTGCTGGTGTTGGACTGGTACCCTTCTCTATTATTTAAAACTGGGTTCTTCTTGGCATGTTACTACCTCCAGATAAAACAAACAAAAACATTAAGATCATACAAGAACTTTTAAAATTTCTACATAATCATGACATACACACAATGTGAGAATGTTAAACTCAAGCAAATGCATCTTCACGGGTACGTCTAGTGAGGGCAGAAGGACCATTTTTCAGAATGTCCACGTTGGGCCTTTATTTTTTCAGGAATACTGTAATGTATTTACACTTATCGGGACTCTGGAATTAATGATCTTTTTTTGGGAACTTGAAAAGAGTGCTTAATTAAGAATTCAGCAAGTATTTCCCAAGGAACTCAGGATAACAACCCCTCTTACCCCCCTCCCTTTTCTAGTTATAGGATTGTGGCCACCTTAGTATATTAAAACTGAACTAGGATGAGCAAGCGATAATGATTTTTAGGGATTTTAAATTTTATGTACTATAAATTCAGGAATTATTGTGATGTTTTTATTAATGTGAAAAATGTAGTATCAGGTGCAACAATAAAAAAAAATAGAAAATGTGTCCATTGGACACAGATGATGCCCAGCTTACATATAACATTATAAAGGGGCATAACTAGAGAACAGTAAAAGTGACGCCACCCAAATTCGAACTTGATCTGTGTTTTGTGGTACTAAGCATTGTGTATATATTTCATAACATTTGGTTGAAGCAGGAACATATATATTGACAGATATACTGTTCCCAGGTTGAGGCAAACTAAAGTTAGAGAACGGAAACCAATTTCGTGATGGATGGACGGACAAGGGCAACCCACTTAATGCCCCCTCCGGTGACGGCAGGGCATAAAACCTTGCATCTAAAATTTCAGTAGGGATACTGATTTTTCTTAATAAAATTTTTGTAATCTCATTAATTAGATTTCACATTTTTCAAGTAATCAAGGAATTTTAATAATAAATGCATTCAAGGGCCATAACTCCCATGATAAGTTACAAAGTATATTTCAATATCACATGGTCAGTTTTGCATTAAAAGACAAAACTTTTAATGAAAATGTAAAAATTACATTTTAAAGTACAACTGACTTTTTAAAATATAGAAGTCCCATCATACACTGTCTATATTAATACCATCAGTAAGAAAAGTTCTTTTAAATACAGATTGCAGATAAATAAAAAAAAACATTTAATCATAGATACAATGAGATTTTCATCTGATAACACAACTGGTACAAAAGAAGTTAACTCCCCTTATTTTGATTTACAAATGTAAGTAGGAATGATTTATTACATAAATGAAGGTTAAATTGATATCTATCATGTTAATTGTACAACATGATGATAACAAATGGCAAGATTTATGACTTTTTACTTGTCTTCAGGGACATGTATTTAACATTGTCTCTGGGGAAATCTGCATAATTTTACTTTACTTCCTGTGATCCTATAGGGAGTTTTTTATTTAATATGTTAAAAAAATTTTTATTAATTCACCATAAAATTCTAATTTTTTTAAAATAATGTTCAACTCTAAAATTCTCTGGCTGCAGTTTTAAAATTAAAATATCAAACATTTTACTCTTTTCTCCAACTTCAAAATCCTCTCCTGGACCCTATTGGTCCAAAATTATCAAAATCTACCTCCCACTAATATCTGAGTCAATACACCTATCTGTTTTTGACAGGAAATTGACAAATAACAATTTAATCATTCAAATAAATTTTTGAAAAATGAAAACATAATTGAAATTTTAAATAATTTTCAGCAAATACTTCACAATTGTGAATGTTTGTAGGAAACTGGTATATGTTATAGAATATTTGAAAAATTCTCTAAATACTAAAAGTCAACTGAAAAAACTTCGTCCCCTTTATGACCTGACTTTTTCTTCCTCAATGCAGGTCATGACCTGTAGTTTCATTTTCAGAGGTTGACAGGTATGCTTTTCAAAATCCACAAGTCAAAATTATGGAACAAAATTAAAGAAAGCACACAAGTTGGCAAAAGTTCTATAAAATCTAATTAAAAAATGAAGCTGCATTCCTCGTTAGAATGAGATTGATGAGAACCAATGTCAAACTAAGTTATAACCACACCATATATTGTATGTCCTTTCCAAATCAGGAACCTGTCATGCAGTGATTGTCTTATGTCAAATCCTAATGTTTTTCATTTGGATAATTTGGTGTTCATGGCATATCTTTGATGGATTCTAATTAATTTATTCACATTTTTTCTATATGCAAGATGATTTAAAGCTTGATATATTGTAAAGACACCTGTTTAGTGTAGAAAGTTTGTTGCATTCAAGATGGCTCTAAGTTATGTGAGTCATTAGGTTGCAGTCTCATTGACCTATGCCCAACATTTTCTTTTATTCAAATTACAAGGATTTAACATGTTAAAACCAATCCATCTATCCTTGTATTCAAAAGACCAAACTTTTGCTGTTTAGGTAGATTGATTGATTGATTGATTGTTGGTTGCTTAACGTCCAGTGGCAAATATTTCATGCATATTCAGGACAAGAACAAATTAACAATAAATACAATAGGTAGGTTCTGTAATAGAGGCGTCTGGGATTGAGGTCGGATAAATTTAGACTGCCACGGAAATGAGGGTATATTGGATAGGGACAGAAATTTAGCCTTGCAACAGGTCACCTACTGGCCCATCAAAGAGTTGTTGCAGGGTTCTTAGCGTGCAAAGAGCGTGGCACTCTCTTTACACGAGGCATTGGATTTAACGTCCCCATTCTGACCAAACGTGGCTGCAAATTTGTACATCCCGCACAGCCAAACGGACGCCCCACTTTGACGAGGGTTTTACCGCCGATTGGAGGAAGACCAATGGTGACCATACTTCTATTCCCCAGTCACCCTTGGGGTTCTGCTGTTTAGGTAGAGGATGAGGGTCTAAATGAAAAACACAATAGAAATTTTTTAATACTTTGATAAAATTTAGTTAATATATCAAGCTTTTTTAATAAATATAAAAGTATGGGTCACAGGGCTTTTTTTCAAGCAACAGGTTGTGCAAAATTGTCAGATTTTATACATGATCATACACTAAAAAACTAATATTGTTTGAATAGAACAAACACTTTAAGATAAAGATTTAAAATAAAATATGAGAATATATATCTCTTATATTGTGCTTTCTTAAGAGTCAAGTTGACAATTTATAAATAACACATAGCTGAGAGGGTGATAGAGCAGATTGTTACCCGAGAAAACATTGTCAACTGAGGCGAAGCCAAGGTTGACAATGTCTCTTCGGGGGGTAACAATCTGCTCTATCACCCTCTCAGATATGTGTTATTTAATTTATTATACTGAATGTTCTGTTATTATGGTCTATCAAATTTCAAATTCAAAGTAATAAACTATGACGTCTTGTACATAACAACCATCTGTATTTAATAAAGCGCACACTTGATCAAGTGTCTCCATGAAGGGTAATAGAGTATTTACCATAGGATAGAGTAAATTGTCTCCCTTGTATTAACCAATCAAAATCTGGCATTTTGACATGAAGACGTATAATAAAATTAGTTACTGCCCTTGCCACTACATACACAGAATTCGCCCTTTCAGAATATAAAGGACTATGGGTAATCTCATTGTTCGTACACCATAATGAAAATAACGTTACATCATTGGTTGAACTTCCTTTGTTTAGTACGTTTTAAACCAATCCCAATGTTTTGGTGTACGCTTTTGAAAATATTACCCAGAATACATTAGATTCTGAAACGGCGAATTAGCATATGTATGGCTGTTACTGTCATCACAGGAATACATAATGTAATGAATTAGTTCTGTCAAGCTTGACTAATTACAATGTAATCTCAAGAAAATTTTGATTTGACAAGCTATCTCATATTGAAAAATTGAAATGTTAATGTTTTTATCTGCAAAAGTAAAAAAAACATTTTTGATAAAAAAAAATAAAACAGGAGCACAACAAAATATGGTTTGATATTATTTTGGTTTCATTTCAGGGTAAAATGTACAAGATTTTGCATTGATAAACTTTCTTTTTTGATGTAAAAATGGCAAAATCAATATACAGGGATAGATTTTAGCAAAAATTATAACTTGCATATTAACTTTTGATAGCATTAATTGTATTCAGTCGTTCCTGGAATAACAATTATTAATCTTTCATTTTTGTTCATTAATCAACAGCTGCAATAATAAATGAATTTACAGTTATCAAATATGAATAAATTGCTTCGCTGAGCACAGCTGGATACGACCGCAGAGGTCCAACCCTGAACAGTTGGGGCAAAAATGGACACAATATTCGCGCTTGATACAGGTCTGAATTTGGATTGTAATTAAATAATTAAATATTTGACACATAATAGGTTTCTGACACAGAATAACTGTAGTCAAAGAACTTAGAATTGGTCATATGATTTGAATTTATATTCAATTTTTTGCTTTTGTGCAATACACTACGCTGTTGCGAATTCGAATTGACACCCCCCACCCCCACCCCCCCAAAAATAAAATTTTACCCCTTTTTTTTGCTTTTGTTTTGTGCAATACACTATGCTGTTGCGTATTGACCCCTCCCAAAAAAAAAAATTCTTTTACCCCGCCCTTTTTTTTGAAGAAATTTTCTTTTTAATTTCTAAAATCTGAAATGAGAAAAATTCCCATCCCCCTGCCTAAATTTTTTTCCTCCCCCTTTTCCCTTTTTCCAAAAAAAAAACTTTCCCTCAAGATATGGTCATAATCCCCAATTCAAATTTCTAATGGAGTTTGCAACCATAATTACCCATTTAAATACATCATAAAAGTCTTAAATATAGAAAATGACATATGGCTAAAATTAATATTAATTAATTCATTAATTAATAATAGTAACTTCTAAAAATAAATTGACAGCTATAAATCACCCCAAGACAATCTACATTTCTTTATACTGTGAAAGTACTTTAATTCGTGGGTATCAATTTTCGTGGTTTAAGCAACATTTACATGTTCGTGGGTTTTTAAATTCGTGGATTTTAGTTTTTCTAAAAAAATAAAATTTAAAAATTGAAGCCATTAGAAACAAAGGTTACAAATTGTCTGGATTGAAGGAAATTGCAAAGTAAACATTGACCCGTAAATCGTAGTGATCACACTCATTATTAAACTTAGATAGAGTGATCAACAGATTAAAGACCATCAAAGGTGTTAATTAAGCCATAAACATGTCTCCTAAAGAAAACAGTTACATAAACAAATGCCATTAACGTATCTTGAATTGTAAATAATTCTTTTCAAAGGCAAGCCCAGCATGAAATTATTATTTCCAATACGTACGAGAATTATGAGGATCTTTCCATGTCTTGATTTGGACAACGGTTGTTTTATTTCGTTGGACACTTAAATTCGTGGATAAAGTCATCCACGAAAACCACGAAAATTGATTCCCCACGAATAAAAGTACTTTCACAGTACATAATTTACAAGCAGAGTAAAGGAGGTAATCGAACCATACACAACATTTTACTTGAAATGTGCTTGGATTACCTCCCTTACACTGCTTTTAAATTGTCTTAATTGTTCATTAACCAGGAAACCCTTGTTTTTCCCCCTTTTTTGCCCTAATTCTTAAATGGTTTGAGCCATAACCCCCAAAGTCAATCCTAACCATCCCTTTGTGGTATGGAAACTTATGGCATAATTTCAGAGAGATTCATACACTTAAACACAAACTACAAAAATGCTTATTTGGGCCTCTTTTTTGGCCCCTAATTCCTAAACTGTTGGTACCATAACCCCAAAATCAATCCTGACCTTCCTTTTGTGGTTATAAACCTTGTGTTTAAATTTCATTGATTTCTATTCACTTATCCTAAAGTTATTATCCAGAAACCAACTGTTTTCGGATGACAACGACAACGACGAAAACGACGTGATACCAATATACGATTTGCGGTCGTATAAAAACAAAAGCTGTGCCACAGTCAAAATATAGATTTATTTTGGAATATCTAGTTAGACATATGAAACTAGAAGCTCTAAAGAGCTTGTGTCGCTCACTTGAATCAGTTGCCGATTCAGGATTTTGAAATGGGGGAACCACCAAAGTAATGTGAGGCATGGAATAGTGTTATGGTCCCCCACCTTCCCCTTAATCTGCCTCTGTGAATTTTCATCAATGGCAACTCTTGAACATAGTAGAGTAGTTTGTAATTCTTGAATTAAATTTTTTTTTTTTCTCTTTAATTGCTGAGTATTTTTTCTGAACACAGCTTATTCTATCTTTTATAGATGTTGCAAAAAATGTAAAACTCTGGTAAAAATCAACATTCAAGGTCACTAACTCAAAAGTCAACTGACCATTTATGCCTCATCATATATAGGCAATAAATCTTTAAAGAGTCTCCTGACAATTTTGACTTAGTTGATCTATTTGTATATCTTTTCTTGCTGATAATCTTTGCTTTTCATGTTTCTCTCTATCTATTATAGTTTTCAAGATTAATAGCAAAATTGCAAAAAAATGGAGAGAAAAAAAATCATTATTTAAGGGCAAAAACTCCTATTAGGTGTCAAATGACAATTTCAGCCATGTTATCTTTATTTAAAGATCTCATCTTGCTGATCAGTTTTACTATTTAAAAGTTTGTCTTTATCTACCATAGTTTTCAAGATAATAGGCAAAAATTGATAAAATGCTATAAATCATCATTTAAGGGAAATAACTGCTATAAGGAGTTGTATGCCAATTTTTGTCAACATATGTAGATCTTGATATTCTGATCATTTCTATCCTGTCAAATTTTCTGTATCTATTACGGTTTTCAAGACAATAAACAAAACATGCATTTTACCTGCATGTCCTATTCTAGCTATGTTGGTAAGCAGACGGGAATCGTCAGCCACATCTTTTAAAATAGATATCCAAATGACGATTTTGGCCAATAGAAAATGAAAGGATATGGAGTAAATGTACATGGGACAAAATCGCAAACAATACATAGAAAACATAGAAAATTATCAATGAACAGGGCTTTTATTCCCGTTCTTCATCTTGACAGTTGTCGTAGGGTCTTCAACAATGAACAAATCATTCATACCCTACAACAAGGTCAAGACGGCCCCTAGCGTCGACTTAAGTAATGGCAAAAATTCACACTGGCCCTCTGGACCAGGTGAGCTAAAAACAAAAACAAGTTAATTATTGCTCATACAATGCATGTAAATCCTATGCCATGACTCTTCCTGGTCTCCAGACCTGATGGCCACCTTTACCTTTCACATGACAGTCATATGACATTTATTGTCATGTTATCATTGTATATATAATACTTGTCCAAAATAATATTGGACTAAGATGACATTTATAACATTAAATGAGACAACCATAAACCCCCAAAAAATAAATACAAAATTTCTAAATAGACAAAAAAAATGTTAATAGACATGCAGCCACAACCACAGAAGAAATTTAGATAGGCATACAATTATGTGGCAGGTTAATGCGGTAAGAAGATGTGTGAGTGATCTGCCCTACCCTTTCTTTCACCAGCCTTTGTGCTTTAAATGTCACAGCAAAATTTGCAGAATGAAAACCCACAAAAGAAAAAGTGTCTAAATTGATGGAGTGGATCTTGTTCAGGAGAGAATATCTCTTACCGTGCCTTCATACTTCATTTTAGGTAGGGCGTGTATCTTGAAATTATTTAGTCTGTCCAAAATCATTTCGTTAATTTCCATTGTCAGGTCTTCCTTCAAATATTCTGATGGTCATCTATGACTTTTTTTTATTATTTTGTTGTTGATGCTATTATATTACTTATATAACTAATTTCAATTATGAAGTTGAAAGCAATTAACATAAAATGAATTGTTTGACACCAATTAATTCTTTCCAATACAATAGTATTTGAAGTTCTTGTTTGAAAATATTCTGCATAGTCTATTTGAGCTCTAAAAATCTTCAAATTTAAAAGGGGGCCTCGGTGGCCGAGTGGTCTAAGTAGTTACTACTGTAATCACTAGCCAGTCAATACTGAGGTTGATTAGGATTGTCAGTTTTCCTATCGAAGGTCGGTGGTTTTCTCAAGGCACTCCGCTTCCTCCACCAATAAAAACTGGCCGCCACCAAATAGCCCAAAAGCGGTGCTTAAAAGTGGCGTTAAAACACCAAAAATCAAAAACCTAAATCAAATCAAATTTTTTTTAAAAAATCATTGGAAATCCAAATTTTATATCGGGTTGCTGAATTTTGTATCCCTTCTTTTTTTCTTACTGTTATACAAACTCCAACAATTTCAGCAAGAATTTTCTGTTAAATATTTAAAAAGTTGCCCATTAGGTCGTCATAGTAAATATTTTTTTATTCAACAACCAACCAATATAGATAGAGGTACCTTATGATCACAATAATCAAACATTTTAAAATTGTCCCAACAGTAATATTCACTGACCAAGAGGAACTCCTTTGATAATTGAAATTATGCTGTATAGAATTAAGAATAGAACACATGACCCATTTCTGTAAAGGTCAATTCATTACTTCAATAACCTTTCATTTGCCTTGACAGTAAATTTTTAATATTAGATGTAATGGTAAACTTTAAATTTACTTATTGTGGATTCACTCATTTATGTGGATACCAATTTGTTGTGGATTGAGGAACAATTGTATTTTTGTGGATATTTGATTTCGTGTATTTTGCATACAAGCCTACAGACAATTTGTTCTATGTTGAATTTTTAAATTTGCAGTTTATATCTATACCCACACAATCCATGAAAACTGGCTTTCCACGAATAATAATGAATCTACAGCATGCAATAAGATTTTTCTTGATCAGTAATTATACCCCTCTATAAGTATTCAATAAACAGGAAGGTGATGAGCCAATGGATGTCAATACATATCATAATGTAAATCAGCCTCACATGAAGTTTGATACCAAATTTCAGAAAGCTCTGACTTGTAGTTCCTATGAAAAATGGGGACAAAAATTTCATTTATGGCTGTTATGTGTAAGTATATAACTATCCATAAACAGGAAGTTGAAGAGTGATGGATGTGAACACTGCAGAGTATGCTCACATGATGCTTGGCAGGAAATTTCAGGAAGCTCTAATTTGTAGTTCCTGAGAAAATGACAAATATTTCATAGATGGCCATTATGTGTACCAATAAACTAGTATTAGGCATAGAGGAAACATCATTAACTGTTGACACAGAGATATGTCTTGCCTTTTTTGCAATTTTGATAGTATAATGCAAATGTTGAATCTAGATGTCAATATCTAAACATATAATCTATGCAAAACATTCAAAGTCAATGAACCATAACAGAAGGTGCTAGTCCAAATAACCTCCATTTATATACCAGGTCTTTCTTTTGAAGAAACAACCCACACGATACCAAGTGAATGTGCTTGAAGTCATAAAATAATGACCTCCTGTAAGAGGTCATTATTTACTCTGATTAAAATACAAGATACAGTTTGTTAAAAAATTTAATTCATTCGATTTTACATATAGTAATTAGTAATCATGTATTGTTGCCAATTGGGGTTTTACTGTACAGTTGACCATCTTTTACTGTACGTATTGCTGTGTGTTTGTTTATTCTACATTGGCTAAAGGTATAGGGGAGGGTTGAGATCTCACAAAACAAGTTTAACACTGCCACAGTTTTGCGCCTGTCCCAAGTCAGGAGCCTCTGGCCTCCGTTAGTCTTGTATGTTTTTAATTTTAGTTCATTTATATGTTTTGGAGTTTAGTGTGACGTCCATTTTCATTGAACTAGTACACATTTTTGTTTAGTGGCCAGCTGAAACCCGCCTCAGGGTGCAGGATTTTCTCGCTGTGTTGAAGACCCATTGGTGGCCTTCGGCTGTTTTCTACTCTTTGGTCAGGTTGTTGTCTCTTTGACACATTCCCCATTTCCATTCTTAATTTTATTGAAATGTTTTGACCAAAAACAATCCTTTCCTCCCTTCATTAAACTGATATATCAGAGAACGTTTCGAACGCAAAGTTTCATTTTTGAAACAAATAATGTGAAGTTCAGTATATTAATTTATTGTTACAATAAAGGGACATTACGTGAGAAAAAATTAATAATGCAAAACTTTTCTTTGTCTTTATTTCTATGTTGTGTTTTGTGTACTGTTGTCTGTCTGTTGGTCTTTTTCTTTTTATAGCCATGGCATTGTCAGTTTATTTTCGACTTATGATTTTGAATGTCCCTTTGGTATACTCTTCGCCTCTCTTTTGCATAACACCTTTAAAACAAGCCAAATTTTGATCACATTCATGCACGTACTAAAAACTAAACACGTCAAACCATGATGAATCTCGCCATATTCAAAATTGACTGACTTATGGATGTCTGTTTTTTCCTTGTTACATGTATAGTACCATTTTGTGACTTTCTTCGTAACAGTTCTTGATTTTAACATTTTAAATACCTTAACGCTATCCAATTACCAAATATTTTCATTTTCTACAGGGAAACAGCAATATAATTAGATGGCGGGGATGTAATATTCTATCATGATTCTGAATTTTTTTTTTTTAATATTTGTATTGCCAGACAAAAGTGAGAAAACAATTATTCTGAATTATTCAAAATTGTTATAAAAAAATTCTACCTTTCTGCAGTAAAAATTATGAATCCAGAGAATAAAAAACATGGCACCCCATTTTATCAATCTAATACAATAAATTTACTTACAAAAGTGACTTGTACTTTTCATACACTGTAACAATTCATTTGTTTCTTGATTCCGGTTCTTAAACTGCAAATACAGTAATAATTCTAATGTTACTGGATATTGATACCTCACTTTTTGATTTAGATTATTTCACCTTATAATTGAGCCGTCGGCTGGTTGTACCTTGACGCACTAGAAAGGACTCTCCCACTTTAGTGTGATCGGTAAAATGGGATAAAATTTCCTGCAAATTTTTTGCATAAAATAATATTTGTTTGACGGTATATGAGTCTGATAATGCATATTGTAAGGTTTTTCTTGTCATACAACACACCTTGGGGTGTCAGGATTGCCCAAAGAAAAGCCATCCTATGGTCGGTCTTTCATTGACCAATCCTGACACCCCTTGGTCAATTGAATATTTGAGTATATATTTTTAATCAATTATTTTTCATTTACATTGATATGATGTAAAATGAATGTTCACCTAATTGTCCTATGTTGTTTTAATTCTCAAAGGTAGAGATGAGGCTTGGAAGATTAAGATATCAAGCTAGTCACATATAGGTTTTGATAGCATTTCATGTAATTTTACCCCAAAAATCCTGATTTTTGATACTGGTGGTATTCAATTTTGAAGATATATAGAATTCAAACAGACTATAACAGCCATGGACTCAGTTGTACAAAGAAAGACTTTCTGATAACTGACAAATAATCTTAACTCATTAAAAGCAATGTTCTAAGTGGTATCACAGCCTTGAAAAATTTGGATTTCTGAAATTCTATATTTGACCTTTAAAAGAAAGAACTTTCATAAAATGTGCTTAGTTAAGACTGATTCTGTTACCAAAGAGCCATTTTGCTAAACACTGTTTGAAAAATCATATTGATATTCTACTAAGAAAACTGTGAATTTTAATGTTTACATTTTTACCATATAATGTTTGAAAATTGTTGGCTTGCATTGTGATCAAAGAATAATTTTTTGGCAACAGCATTGCAGTTTACCTTTTGAAGTTCTGTTTGTCTTTCTTTAAAAGCATAAATTCATCTCATGGTCCAGTTTCTTATCAAAACTTAAATAAGATAAAGATTCATGTTTTCTTTTTCTTCATTTCATTAAAGATATAATTCTTTGATTAAAGGGGTAGCAAAAAAATTCTAACATTTCAGGATTATTAAGCCCAATTCTTTTTCTCTCAAGCCATTGGCCTAACCTGATAATGTTTTTAAACATTCAAAGGGAAATAACTCCAATTATATTTGTTGGTTTGATAAAAAAAAAAAAACATTTCAAAATAATTACATAGTGCAATACATGTAAAAAATTGCCTTTTATTTATAGTCCACAATTAATTTTATAATAATTTGTCAGGTTTAAAATATCACACCCGTTTTTTTTGAAAACTTTTTGTATGTGTAATGAACACAACTAAAACTTTTTCAAAATCCACAGCTAGTTTTCTTCCGTTAATCCTAATGTTGTGTATAAATTTCATGAGAATTGGTTAAAGCAAATTTGAGTTATTTTACAAATACATTGTTGACGCCGCTGACACCAGAAACAGCATACCTATATCTCGCTTTTTGACTCCGTCAAGGCGAGACAAAAACAATAAAACGGATTTACAAAATTATAATCAAAGCAGATTAGCACAAAAAATGTGTACATGGGTGCACACAATACACTAAATGGTATTGTTACATTTTGCTTAAAAAGAACACCTTCATTTGTACAGGATGTGTACGTAATAAAACCAAGTTCATACCACATCTTCTTATTTTATATCCAATGAAAAATTTTATAGACTAGAGAATGGAAACGGGGAATGTGTCAAAGAGACAACAACCCGACCAAAGAGCAGAAAACAGCCCAAGAAATTAAAAAGCACAAGACTAACAAAGTCTAGCGGTTCCTGACTTGGGACAGACGCAAAAAAACTACAGGGTTTAACAAGTTTTGTGAGATCTCAACCCCCCTATACCTCTAGTCAACATGGAATAAACAAACACACAGCAATATGCACAGTAAAACTCAGTTTAAATGAAGTCTAAGTCTGATGTTAGAATAGGTAACAGAAGAAACTAAGCAAAATGACAATGATAAACATAAATTAACAAAGGACTACTAGCAGTTACTGACATGCCAACTCCAGACTTCAATTAAACTGATTGAAAGATCATATCTTCATCATATGAAAATTCAATCACAATGCTAGTGGTTTAGTATCATGCCATCATAAATTATATATATGCATACTCAGGAGAAAATTGAACGATAAAAAAAAAGGTATTGAATTCACCATTACAATTAAATAGAGGTGTTGAACAACAAACCTCCTTAATTACATTCATTCACGATAGGGAGAATAAATTCACAATAGTTAACATGGATTTACCTGTCTGATTTTAATGTTAACATTTTCTTCTTGAATAAAATGGTGGTTTTTCTTGTGGCACCTAATTTTCTCTTTCTTTCTTTTTTGCTGATATCTTTGTTTTTGTTGGAACCAATACTTATATTTTAGCACTGTAAAATCTGTGTGATATAATGTCGACCATTTTTTATTTGATTGATTGCTGCTGGCACTCTGTTTTTAAGAGACTTTGGTCCACCAATATGCATAGTTTTGGTGGCTTTCTTGGAAATAAATGAGTTGATATATTTATTATTTTGGCTAGATGTGAGTGGAGATAATCTGAAAAATAAAATATGAAAAAATATTTCCTTTATTTGGCTTTAAATAAGATTATCATTGCTATTATTGTTATGCTGACAGACTTTCAGAAGCTTGACTTAGGTGCTCTGTTTCAGGAATATTTTTAATCGGCAATTAGTTTAATTTGTGATAAGGTCAGTTTAAAGCAAACCGCTTATGGAAAGTCAATTGAAATAAAGATTATCATTGCTATTATTGTTTTGCTGACAGAGTTTCAGAAGCTTGACTTAGGTGCTCTGTTTCAGGAATACTTTTAATCGGCAATTAGTTTAATATGTGATAAGGTCAGTTTAAAGCAAACCGCTTATGGTAAGTCAATTGAAATAAAGATTATCATTGCTATTATTGTTATGATGACAGAGTTGCAGAAGCTTGTCTTAGGTGTGCTGTTTCCAGTATATTTTTATCGGCAATCAGTTTAATTTTGTGATAAGGTCAGTTTATAGTAAGTCAATGGAAATAAAGAGTTTTGAATCAAATGTCACAAAGTTACATACAGGAGAGACTTACATCTGATGCAGGACTATTGTGGGTAACAAAAGTAATAATTTGATTCCACATCATTTTTTTAAGTTACCCGTCTGCATTCCTTGCATACACATCAAACAAAGAAGTTAGTTTCTCATAAAGTGCTTCATCTGTTAACTGTTATCCTCTGGGTAGACCAGAATACTTATAAGTGGATTGGTTTAGATTACGTTTACTCCATTTTCCACATTGATTATGATCCCAATCGTATGTAATGACATTGGTCTTTATGTGGCTGGTCTTTATTTAGATGGGAGGCATGAGAAAATAGTCTCTTGACCACCATGTCAGTTCATTGGTTCTGTTTTTTTTTCATATTGAGTAGTTGATCATACAATGATCTCTTTGAATGATCTCTTAGTGTGTTTAATGTCACTCACATTTGTTACCTGGAATTGTAAAAGGTAAAATTCATTTAGGAATCAATATCAACTACATACAATGACAAGTTAAAATAAAATACCTCAATGCAAGTTGGTTGTTTTTAAGGAAATGTTTACTTATTTGGTGTTCTTTTGATGATAATTTTTTGCTATATTGAATTTTTCTCAATCTATTGTAGTTTACAAGATTAATGTCATTACAGATTCAGTTCTGTCATATTGATTTATCTGTAGATCTTATTGTGCTTAAGGTTTATCTATACACTTTGACAAAAATGGCTGTGTTTACATCATGAAATTTTCTCTGAGTGCAGACAAAACTGTAATTTGAAAAGTTTTAAAGACTGCCAGCACCTAGATATATACAAGTTGTATTCATTTTGTGTTTCAAAAAGATACAAACTTTTGTGGATTTAGCTGAACATTTTCTTTCCTTGCCGCATGTGGTGTAAAAGTAAACGAAGTCAGGTGAAATCTTTGAGATGGTCCCCTCAGGTAATGATTTAGATTTTAGATTTTTGTGTTTTAACGCCACTTTTAAGCACCGCTTTTGGGCTATTTCGTGGCGGCCAGTTTTATTGGTGGAGGAAGCCGGAGTTCCCGGAGAAAACCACCGACCTTGATAGGAAACTGACAATCCTAGTCAATTAAGATTGAGTCGAGTGCACCCGCACGAGCGGGTTCGAACTTCGCAACCTCAGTGTTGACTGGCTAGTGATTACAGTAGTAACTACTTAGACCACTCGGCCACCGAGGCCCGCCTCAGGTAATGATATAATGTAACATATTGATTGAAATGGACAATAGATGGACAATAGAAATCAACACAACAAAGGTGATTTAAATATTGTAAATGAGTGGACTGTACCAAATAAAACTCAGGTGTTTGTTTATTTTACCATCTTCTGTGGCAAGGAATGTAATTTTCATCAAAAACTGTAAAGGTTTTTAACTTTCAAAAACATTAAATGGATGTAACATTTATTTATCTAGGTGATATAATAACTCTGATAAGGGTTAATTCATGATTTCAGCCATCTAATTTTACTTAACAATTTTGCATTTACAGTTTCTCTCCATCTATTATGGCTTATGCAAAACGGATACATGTCAACTCGTACCTTCGGCAACTCGTACTCAACCAACTCGTACCCAA
>JAASAO010002266.1:0-49899 GCA_017311375.1 Mytilus coruscus
CTAATAATAAACCCTAAATCTAGCTTAGATTTTATCAAATGTCTCCAAAACTATCGGATGTAGTTAAATATTTAAATTGCAATAAATGTACCAAAACATTACAATTAATAATATTGCAAATTATAGCGGATATCAATACTCCGCCATTGCCACATAAATGGCAGTCATTTTGGACTGGTTATTTCCAGGATAACGGTAGCCTTTTTTAAAATTCCAGTCAAATTGAACATCTTCAACTGACATTTTTGTAAAGGGTCATTACAGTTTGAGAATTTGAATTTTTTTGGTATTTTTGCATTTGTATGGCAACAGCGACCATTTTAAAAATTCTAAGGTCAGATAGCACATCTGTACAAACTAATATCCTGTTTGTATGTTGAATCATATTCTCCGATTACACTACCATCATATGAAGTTTGAAGTCTCTAGGAGTAATAGAACATATGTTCTAGAATGTCCCATGTCATGATGATAGATATAAGAAGATGTGGTATGAGTGCCAATGAGACAACTCTCCATCCAAGTCAAAATTGTTTTTATAGACTTATTTCCAGTTTTCATGGAAATGGCGGTCACTTTGGAATTTCTATACACAATGTGAGCTTCTATACTTCACATACAACATTCACTTAAAGTTTCATAAGGCCGGTTCTTGTTTTAAAAGAATTATAATTTCAACATTTTTCACTTCTCATGGTAACGGCTGGCAGCCATTTTGAAAATTTTAACGGTGGTTTGCAATTTTGGTAGAAATGATAGAAAATCACTGAAGATTGATGATAGTGGATTCTTATTTTGTCAGTCAGCGGCAAAACCGAAAAATGTAGGTCACGGTCAGCATCTACAGCTTGCATTGCAGGGAGCATCACTAGATGCATTATATACATACCAATATGTTTTATGTTGGACTTGTCAGTAAGTCAGAATATACTTAATCCATGCTTCCTAACCAGACGCTCGGAGTATCACAAAAGTCCCCTCCCCAACTTTTCGTGAAGTGAAATTGTTCTAATCAATGATACCCCTAAATAACAACGTTTTTGGCCTCTTTGATAACTTTTAGGTCAGAAGCCGTAAGAGGTATGGAAATCTAATTGACAGTCACTGACAGGGATTTCCATGAGGAATCAATTGAAACGTTCGAAATCGGACAAAATTCAAGAAATTATAGTTTCAGAACACCGTCAATTTGGGTCCCTTTATCTGGGAAACGATA
The DNA here is from genome assembly GCA_017311375.1 of Mytilus coruscus. Classification (NCBI taxonomy): domain Eukaryota; kingdom Metazoa; phylum Mollusca; class Bivalvia; order Mytilida; family Mytilidae; genus Mytilus; species Mytilus coruscus. The sequence continues at coordinate 1,217 of JAASAO010002266.1, forward strand.
AACAATAGATCAAATTCGTCGACATGCTACCGAAACCATTCCATGAAACAAATAAATTGAGAAAATCGAACAAAATTGAAAAAAAATTCGACATCCTCTCAAATAATTTTTCAAACCCGATTATAGTTGCTGAGAAATGAACTCGGATGTAAACTTCTGGCATTTGTTAGTCTTGTATGTTTTATTTTTAATTCTAGTTCATTTATATGATTTGGGGTTTAGTGTGACGTCCATTTTCACTGAACTAGTACAAAATTTTATTAGCTAGGGGCCAGCTGAGGACCACCTCCGGGTGCGGGATTTTCTCAATGCGTTGAAGACACATTGGTGGCCTTCAGCTGTTGTCTTCTCTTTTGTCGGGTTGTTCTCTCTTTGACATTTTCCTCATTTCTATTCTCAATTTTATTTAATACAAGTCAATGAACTGGGAAATGTATGTCGCAGTGACCATGTAACTTTTGCTTTGGTGCTAATCTACTATCCCCGATGAATCTGTTTGCAAGATTGGAGGATTCTATCATGTATATTTGTTCCGATATAAATCTGACATTCAACCTTTATGCGGATGCAAACGTGCACGTGGGCACCGGGGCTACTCTTGACCAATAGTCCCCTTCAAATATAAGGCAACACTCGCACCAGCAAAGTTGTAAGGAATTAATATAAGTTGTAATAACTTGTTTCCCAATTCACTTTAAATAAATATGTTTGAACTATAACTATGCAGAAACAGCAAAACAAATGTTTCGATGACTAATGGAACAAAAACAATATATTTCCAGAAAATCAAAGATATAGCTCGCATGTATGAATGAAACCATTTTCTTCTGTCACCAGTGCTGAAAACCTGACCGTTGATATTATTTTTAGAACCAAACAAAAATCATTTCAAACACATATATATGTTCATGTATTTTTTTTAATTTTATTTCACAAAAATGTTTTCAATAATTTTAACATTTTAAATTTGGATAACTGCAACGTTATCTCTGACAGCAACATAGGAACTATAAAAATCACAAAAGTTGTTTTTACAATTACTACTTGCCACGAGATATATTCTTTCAACAAAATATAAAAGAAGGCTTCATGTTGTGTTTCAAATTATATAATTGATGCACAGGCCACACACGTAACTAATCCCACTTTTGAAAAGTGTCAACAATGCTCTAATAAAATCCTAAAACAAGAGGCTTACCTGATCCACGCGTCGCTGAACTTGAAAACTTGATATCATTATCACTGTAATTTTCTACTTACAATTTTCTATTCTTTTTGCCACGTAAATATCTGTCATATTCATACAGTTGTACTTGAAATTGAACTTGATTTCACAGGTCCGACATATAAACTGGGCCTAAACAACGAAAAAAGAACGCATAATACCGCTCCCTATGTTCTGAGCCACTACAATTACTCTGAATATCTAAATTTAATATAATTTTTTTGGTGATCACTTTTCAGGTCGTGATAAGTAGTCTGATAAAGGTTATATTTTGCATACCGATTGATGAACATATTTGCAAATACATTTATCATCAATCTTTAATACTCTATGGGTCATAGTGGCCAGGTTTTATCAAAATCTGTACAGTGGTTTTAGACAATACGAAGTTTAAAAAAGATTATTGACAACGGCAATCATCAAGTGATGGCAAAAGCTAACGTGGACCTTTGGCATGTCAGGGACAATAACTCTGTATTTTAAACTGGTAGGTCTGATTTAGATGAAATGTCGCCTGCTTTAAAGGAAGATCTTGTCTTGGAAATTAAAACATATTTTTAATTTACATTAATCATTTATCTTTCATAGATTTCAACAAACATATAGAAAATGATATGGACTTTTTGTCCAGGTGAGGTAAAAAAAAGAACAACAAAAAACAAACAAAAAACAACAAAAACCCCCAATTCACATGAAAAAAAAAAAAAAGAACAATTTTCACATGTGTCTCCCTTGCACATACATATAAACATCAATTTTGCAACTTTTCTTAGGGTGCACTTTGCACATTTTGAGAAAAAAAAAAAAAAAAAAAAAAATTCCCAAGATAATAATCGTTATTATATAACGAGAATTTTCAGATCAATTTATAAGTCCTACTTCCTACAGTAGAGATCAAATGCTTATTTATACACACTAAACTAAAATCAAGGCTGAAAAGTTTCTCCTTTTTTCTCATTACTTTCTTTATGACATCTTAAATATCGGTGCAGAAGCAGTTATTCGCTTATCTTTTTTTTTTAATATGCCACAACATTCAGACAATAATAGCATTTATTGTCCTTTAAAATCCATGATGCTGTCAGTTTGAACAAAAGAAAAAAAATCAGTAGAATATGAATAGATACACATTTCTTGGAAAATAACCACATGTCACTGTTAATATGATCATATGCTGAGGCAATATTCATTACAAAGCAGGAGTCGTCAGACAGGATGCTGTCCATTTCCATTCTAAGCTCTGGGTAACTCGAATATGTTGACGGTAACTCTAGTGATGGTCCACACGTATGTGCAATAGGTCTCCTGTTAAATCCTTCCAACTGTGTAAAAGATATGTCTATTTTCGGAACTGTTATAGTCTCTGAACCGGTCAGAAATCTCAATAGTTTTCTAAGTGACACAGTATTTTGGCCCCTCACGTATTGTTGAAAAAAGCGTAATGAGGCATTCTCAGCGTTCGTTATTGGACTAGCCTTCAGTAGTTTTAAAAATTTCCTTGGGGTGGGTTCAAGATTAACATATATTTCTAACAGCTTATCAACTGATAAAAAGGTACCCATGAAAGTTTCTCTACATGTGATTGCCATATTATCCATCGCATATTTGGGTTTTTGTATCAACTCTATATGAGCAATTTTGTCTATAATTGATTTCATGTTATCATTTGAAGGATTGATGCTGCATTGAAACCTTTCCAAAAGGTCTAAAAGCTCATCCTTATCCTCTCCTTTCAGGTCGTCTTTTAGCGCAGCTTGCATTAAGTCACGGTCCGTTTGGCTAACAAAGTGAAGGAAGGAATTAAATAAATCTGCTGATGTCACAGTTTCTTCCCCAAATGCAATAACGATGGTGGTTACCTTTGAAAGTTGTAGGAGGAAAATTTGGTGGTCCTGGTAACCCTTTGCCATGTTACGCCCTATGGACATCCATTCGTCTGCCTGCCACCTCGAGTTCAAGGCAGGTACCCTGCAATCTTCTACTTCGGAGGAACATCTGAGGAATTCAATCCAGAAGGAAGAATAGACATCTCGAGATACACCATCTAAATCTGACCCTATTTCATTTACATACTCAAACATTAAATTTCTCTGTATTATATCCTGTTGTTTGAATATTGTTATCATATCGTTAAGTAAGTCTGACCTGTGTACTCTTATTTTTTGGGTTTCTGTCATCATTGGAGAGGGATGGGAAACCCTAAAATCATCCAAAACCATAGGTCCATCTTGATTTTGTGTTAAAGCCTCATTCAAAGTAACTGGTTCTTCTACTGGCAAACTAAAATCACCTGGGACACCTATGTTCTCTGGTTCTAAAAATGCTACATGCTCTAAAAAGTCCGGAATGCTATCGAGAGAATCTCCACCATCAAAATCAGCAACCCCCGAGGATAGCATGGCTTCTGCTATAATATCTGTTCCTACAGAGTGTGTTAAATCATTTTCATCTTGTTCCTTTTCATCAGTTTGTTCCTTCTCGTGCTGCTCATCTATTTTTACAGATTTTTTGGTAGTGATAGTTTGGGGAGGCTCTCCTCCTCCACTGGAGTGAGCAAAATGTAGAAAGTTAATAACGTAAGACCTGTGGCTGTGTAAAGGTCCACAACACTGAGAGTGTCGTCCACAACTTCACCCTCGAAGTTTTTAATTTCAAAATTGAAATCAGCTACAGACCCAAGTTTAGAAATGCCATCTTTTCCAAAGTAGATTTGTTTTCCAAGTTTTATAATTTCATCTTTCTTGGCAGACTTGTTAATTGGCAACTTTCTAGGCCCACTACCTTTTTGTGTCCAGATTTTAGTGAACTGTCCAGTCTTATCTGTCTTCATAAGAACAAGTTTTACTTGTCTAGTACCTTTAAGAGCATTTTGGTTACCAGTGTATCTATTACTTGTATCTTCCGATTCTGAGTCTGAACTACCTTTTTTTGTTCTTATTTCTCATTGCTTTAAGTGTTTGCTTTAAAGATGATACAATACCACCCTTCGACTTTCTTTTAGGGTTTCTTGTGTTTGGCGAATTCTGTTTTCGAAGAAAACTGCGAACAAGCACACGATCTCCATACCTTGGAATAAATTTAGATAATTCTCTGTCATCCATTTCCAGTATAACTTTACAGTCTATCTGAAAAAAGGAAATGGTTATTCAGCTATGGAAAAAGAGATTGGAATATAAGCAGCATACTACCCATGGTTCGTGTAACAATTTAGTGAATGCCAAAGAATATTTAATAAGTTTTGGTATATACTCCTTATTTATTTACCAATATACCTGCATGTTTCACTTATGTTGAAAAGGAAGCCATTGTATAAAAAACCATAGATTATCAATAATAACAAAGTATGTCCTATTCTCAACATTGTAGGAGGGTTGTTTCTTTGGGATTAAAGCGGGTAATTCTAGAGATTGATATTTACTTATTGAAGAAAGAATGAATACGACTCCAATGAGTAATTTGATTACGGAACATGCCAGGCTACTTTAAGAAGGGGAGGCGGTTTTTATACTTGCATGCTCCTGGAAATACCAATATCTCGATAGACAAATCATTTGGCACGGACTTGTATATGTGTACTATAAATAGATAAGGACCCCTCTTCCGTTTTCTCTAATCCTTTAAATATTCTTACATCTTCCTTCGTGAACTTGTTTCAATATTTCATTTTTGGGGGATTACTTAAATAAAAATGAAGATTTAATATGATAACTGTGTGTTTATAGGTTAACTACAAGCTCTAATGTTGCTCGATCTAGGTCCATATCAAACAAAAGATACGCTCCAACATTGTAGATTGGAATAGACTGTATGACAAAAATCTTTTACTTTGTTGATCTTGCATAAATGATATTTTAGTCTGTTTAGTTTCTATCTATTTACTATATTTTTTGTTCAAAACATAAAATAGGGGGCAAAATTCTCGTTAAAGGGGAATGAGAGTCTACTAACTATATCGGCAGAATTTTTTTAATAGATCTTTCTTTGTTGATCATTTGTGTGATTTAAAGTGTCTATTTGTCAATTATAATTTACATCATATAAGGTCTTACAAAAAAAATGTTTCTCACTAAATATCATAGTTTTCGTGATACATTTGTAATAGGCAAAAATAAAGAGAAAAAAAAAAAAAACAAGAGTGCACATGCTGAAATGTCTCGCCTTCTTTACTAACCATTGATATTATGAGTCCTAAATATAAAGCTTTACTACAAATATCACACAAACTTCACATGATCCAAGAAAATGAGGTCAAGGTCATATAAACCAAACGAGAAATACATGTACACCAAACAATCATTCAATACACTAAATATGATCGAATATAGTTGACGTATTGCTTATAGTTTAAGAAAAACAGACCAAAACACATTAACTTTAAACTGAGCAAAGATCCGTGAAAATGAGGTCAAATAAAACCTGCGAGACTGACACGTACATCATAAAAAATTTTCATACACCAAATATGTTGACCTATTGCATGTAGTATAAGAAAAAGGACCAAAACTCAAAAACTTAACTTTGAACATTGAACGATGAAAATGAGGTCAAGGTCGGATGACACCTGCCAGTTGGAAATGTACACCTAACAATCATTCCATACACCAAATATAGTAGACATATTGCATACAGTATAAGTAAAATAGAACAAAACACAAAAACTAAACTATAACCACTGAATCATGAAAATGAGGTCAAGGTCACATGACACCTGCCAGTTGGACACGTACACCTTACAATCCATGAAATGAGGTCGAGGTCAAGTGTAACCTGTTTGACGGGCAAGGTACGCGCATATCAAATATAGTTATACTATTACTCATAATAAGAGAGAAATTAACATTACAAAAATCTTAACTTTTTTTCAAGTAGTCATTGAACCATGAAAATGAGGTCAAGGACAAATGATTTGTGATAGACGGAAACTTCGTAACATAAGGCATCTATATACAAAGTATGAAGCATCCAGGTCTTCCACCTTCTTAAATATAAAGATTTTAAGAAGTTAGCTTACACCACCGCCGCCATAGCCAGATTATTATCCCCATGTCGAGCTTTCTGCGACAAAAGTCGCAGGCTAGACAAAAATCTGAATTTTACTCCTATGTTCTAATTTTATCTATGTTGGTCATGTTGGTTGGCAGGCAGGGTCATCGAACACATTTTTTTTGTTAAACTAGATACGTTAATGATGATTGTGGCGAAGTTTGACTAAATTTGGCCAAGTAGTTTCAGAGGAACCTTAATGATGATTGTGGCGAAATTTGACTAAAATTGGCAAGGTAGTTTCAGAGGAGAAGAAGATTTTTGTAAAAGTTAGCGGACGACGAAGACGACGGACGCCAAGTGATGAGAAAAGCTCACTTGGTCCATTTGGGCCAGGTGAGCTGAATATGAATTATTGCGGATCATTAACAGTTTTACGGTTTCACTAAAGCTCACTTGGCACATTTGAGCTAACATGGTGAGCTAAACATGAATGATTGCGGAACATTAATAGTTTTACTGTTTCACCTATATATCCTTCATGTAAAATAGAGAATGAGAAAACATTCTCATATGGAGTCTAATAATGCGCCTGTTAAAATTATTTTTCACATTCTCTTTTTTGTTGTTGTGTGAAAGTACAAATTACATGCAAAACGGTTTTTGGGGAGATACCCCTTACAGAGAAAACTTCTAATTTACAAATTTAAGTTACAAAAGCCCACTTGTTGTTAAATATCATAACAAATTTCAACGCTAAATTTTGCGAAAAACAGTTCAGTGCATTGTTTCTGCTTTTAATTAATCAGGAGAATTGTTATACTTAATAATTAAATCACACCACATACAGTTCCATACCTTCTGCACCTTTAATTTATTCACATCTACTTCACGACCTTGAAGGAAATTATATAAAGATCTGGAGGATTCCTCTTCTTCACTATTAGAATCCATACTTTTAGATGCAATGAAATAGAAATGACAAATAGTATTTATAAATGAATGTTTAAAAGCGACACATACAAAGAAAAATTCATCAAAGAAATTTATAGACAAATATTAAGTTTATGATTATGAACCAGAATCGTAGCACAGAGAATGTACCTAAAAATACCAAATTCAATACAATTTAGATTTGGGTTTGAGGCTTAAAAGGGGCATAAGCTACGCCATATAAAAATTTGAAATATGGATATGTTTGTTCGATCATAAATGAAAGTGAAATAATGAAAATGGCAATTGTCTGAAAGATATCGTTTACGCATAAACAAGGTGTACTAGTCTATTTAAAGGAATGAAATGTCAACATTGAAATAGAAACAAGGGTAAACCATTTGGTTGACTGATTCGATCCACTAAAACTCATTCTTATATAGGTAATCAAAGAGCTTGTTTCAAGAAGTTGGATGAGGCTTGATAATGGACAACACAATAAAAAGCTGCCAGACAGACTTGTCTACCTAACAACCATTCCATGATTTATACCAAATATAGTAGCCCTATGGCTTAGAGTATCAAATAAAGCCCAATTAGTAAAATCTTAGTGTCCAATAAATGAAAAACAAAAAATGGTCAAGGTCAGATGGTAACCAGTCAGACGGACTCAACACCTTACGTTCTTTCCATACACCAAAAGCAGCTATTTTTTCTGAGAACCAGACCAGACCACAAAAAATTGACAACCGAACCATGAACATGAGGTCAAGTTCAGTCAAACCTGCCAGTCAAACATGTACACCTTTAAGTCATTCCACACACCAAATATAAGTGATATATTGCCTGATATACGGACTTGACCACAAAAACGATTATCACTGATCCATGAAATGAATGAGGTTGAGGTCAGGTGAAACCTGTCTGACGAATGTAATTATGTAGACTTTGCAAGCATCCAATATATACCAAAAGTACTGCATAACTCATAAGGGTTTTTTTTTTCACAGCAACAAAACAACTAAGACAAGTATTCGTAGAGTATTGAATGGCAATACATAGGTTTCCTAACAGTTAAAAATGCACTGCGCTGAAACAACGAACTTGATATATAATGTGTCCATGTTTTAACATAGGTAAGCTCTATAATGATCTGATTTTTTGATTTTTGGTGTTTAAACGCCACTTCTAAGCACCGCATTTAGGCTATTTCGTGGCGGCCAGTTTTTATTGCTGAAGGAAGCCGGAGTGCTCTATAATGAATATCAGATCTAAATCTTCAAGCATGACGAGAATAAGTCTGGAAAACTTAATATTTGCGTGAAGTTTCGCTCTATAGTCGAGTTTCACGTTCATAGCAAACATGCATATTTAGAGTTAAAATATGGTTTATTGGTATATACATGATACTAATAAGTGGTATATATTGGAAAAAAATGGGATTTATGATAAGGGGGAGGGATTTATAGGGGCTCATAACAGGATCATATGATGAAGCATCTGTGCTGAAGACAAGAAATATTTAAGCTAGACATTTCTGTTTGCTTAAAATTTAACAGAAAAAAAAATAAATTTCCGTTTTTACAAGCAACCCAAGCAGATAGGAGTTTGGCACATTTCAAAATAAAGTACTCATAAAGTGAGAAACAAAATCGTAACGAAAAATAACGAAACGAAACGAAATATAACGAAACGAAACGAAATATAACGAAAGGAAACGAAATATATTGAACGAAACGGAATGGAAAATGAAGAAATGAAATTTCATTATGCTTTGATTTCGTAGTATTTGAAATACTACGAAATCAAAGCATAATTATATATTTTCAGTCCAATAGCACTTAAGAATGCGACCCTTTTGATTTATGCAATTATTTGGTGCACCTACTGCTTATAATATCGGAGATTTTCATTTGACCACGAAAGCTTAACCTTGTTCACTGATCCGTGAAATTAGGTCGAGATCAAGCGAAATTAACTGTCCAAGGGGATACTAAATATATTACATTTTATATGCACCTGTCCCAAGTAGGCAGCATGTTGCTCAGGTGGTTGTTGTAGTTAATGTGTGTTTTTGCCCTCGTTTTGTATATAATTGCATTGCATGTATGTTTCATTATGATACGCTATTTTTATTTTCTAACAGCAATCTCGCGTCCTTCTGAAATTAACATTCATTACACAATGAAATGTAACATTCATGATGACACGAGCTCCCACAAAAAAGTGCACATGTAAATAAAAGAGAAACTGGATATAAATCGTGTTTTCCTGATCCTAGCTAAAAAAATGTAATTAGAAGTATATAATGCTTCTTTTTGTAATTGCATAGGGTTGTAATAGCGTTGACCGTGCGCACATTTTTAGACAAAATGTACTTCGGTCATCGCTTTTACACCCAATGAATTTACAAAAAGAAGCATTCAACTCTTAAATATTATATTGTGTCGCGGATCATACTTATTCGTTCAGTGTTGTTTTTATTTAATTCGTGTCTCTTTGATCGAGGTAATATTTTATAGTGTCTTTTCATGTTATGTTTAACTACACTGTAAAAGTTGTGCTTAGAAATTAAACACTTGTGTTACATGTTTAGATCTAAACGTGTTTAGGATTGTGTTTAATTTCTGAACACATTTCTCAGTAAGCAAATAATATCTAAACATGACTTGAATTTAAACATTTTTAATGTGTTTAAAAATGAAAGTGTTTAAAAATTAAACACATATTTCTAAGCCAAACACGATTCTAAACACAATCCTAAACACATTGTACTGAGACACGTTTACATTTAAACATGTAAAAAAAGTGCACAAAAGATGTGCTTAGAAATGTTTTTAGGATCTAAACACCAATTTTACAGTGTACTGTCTCGGTTTAGGGTGAAGGTTGGCGAGCCTATTAAACAGCTTAAACCTCTTAATATTTTATACTACTATGTCAGGAACCTGTTGTATAGTGATTGTCGTTTGTGAGTGTTGTTTATATGTGTTTCTGGTTTAGTATATAGATTAGACGTTTGGTTTTTCCGTTTAAATTGTTTTGCAATGGTCATTTTGGGAACCTTTATATCTTGCTGTTCGGTACTGAGAACCACGGCTCCGTGTTTAAGGCCGTTCTGTAATCTATAATTGCTAACTTTTACTTCATTCTGGCTTGGATGGAGAATTGCTCTCAATGGCACTCATACCACATATTCTTATTAATATTGCAAAATTGTGAATTTTTCAAGTAGTCGCAGAACCATGGACAGACGGACACTTCGCCGCATGAGGCATCTATATACAAAGTATGAAACATAAAGCTTTTAAGTCAAGAGCTAATGCAGACGCTGCCGCCGGATCAATATCCCAAAGTTTCGCTTTCTTCAACACAAATCGCTGGCGAGACAAGAAACTATGTAACAAGTTGAAGTATTGGGGACATTTTACAAATAAAGTTGCCAAAAACATTTTTGTGATACCAATTTTGATGCACTAGATGTTGTGACTCGTCAGTTGTGCTCAAGGTCTACAATGTTGAACTAAAAATTACAATCCCAAACGTTGAAGAGCATAATTATTCAAAAATGCCAAAATTACCATGAAAGATAAAGCCCAAACTATCTAAGTACAGATCTATGTAGATGTATAATTGAAGACTTTACCGGCTTTCTAAATAAGACACATCCTAAGCCTGACCAATTTTAGGATGGACTTATGATCATCTTTGGACATTCTTAAGTTGTGTATTGGAGCTATCTTAGACGCCTTGGGACATTGTTAAGTGTGTCTTGAAGCTATATCAGATGCATCTTAAATTGTTAGTATGTCCTAAACATAATCATCTTATGTGCGTAATTTTAAATTGTTAATTTTGAAAATAATTCTTTGATTAAACATTTATTAATGACGAAACCAATTAAAAAATTGTGTATTTTTCTCATTTGGCTCCATTTTGCGTAATAACGTTTGAATAAAAAATACTAGACATTATAGTTACAATTAACTGACAGACCTCATGTCAATTTTGATAGTTAACCAATATAACACCAATGTGTTTATATCACTTATTGAAACATAATAAATCAATAAATCAAATTTGTTAAATGTATGAACACAAACAGTGATGAATTAAAATGTTAATAATATAATATGAGATTTTAAAGCATGAATGAAATTAATATTGTGTTTAAAAATGGTCACATCATATTAAATGATTATAAAAACTAGTTATTTTAATATATCAAATTTCTACTTATGATAATTTACTAAATTCAAACAACCTATTGGCTTGATTACACACACTATGCCATGATGCAGATACAATTTTATCAAATGTAAATGCATATACTTACTCTTTTCTCTTTCTTTGACCCCCTTCTCTGTGTTTGTAATATGTATATCATTATACAAATCAAATGAAAAAAAAAACCAAGAGAAAATGGAACATATGTGCATCAAGAGTAATTTGAAGGTTTATGCTAAAAAATACTGAAGTGTTTTCCTTTATGATAATAATATCATGGCATGTCAGTCTGACAGCCCTTTTGCATAAACACTCACGAGACATGATTTGTAACACATGTAAAGTAATTTGCACTTGCCTAAAATCATACTTACGATTTTCATTTTCTATAAACTCTGCCTTTCGTCCTTGCTGTTATGAAATAGTCAGAAAACGTGTACATATTTAGTCCCCCTTACATTTTAATCTAGATGTCTACTCATTCTTCAATGAAATGAAATATACGGGCTTTGGTAGTTAACGGATATAATAATTTGAAACAAACTTACCTCAATTCAGTGCCAATTTTAAGTACATTAACCTACCTTCGTTTCGGTGAGATTCGTGATGCTCAGTGTTTTGTAGACTGTTGTTTGTCTTTTCGGTTTTCGTGTTTTGCAGGATTTGTTTTTGTGGTTTCTCTGCAATATATTATTTCGGTTGTCACTGTAGTATCTTCCAACTCAGTATTTAATGGTGTCGCCAGTTTAATCAGACCAAGCTGTACTTTTTATGAATTGTATACAAAAATGGTGTCAATGAGGTAACAACATTAAATTAACTCTAATGAGATATATAGTATGATATCATGAGTAAGCCTTTAGTTATATTAAAACCACTCGTGTAATAAACCACTGTCAATTCGTGCCGTTTTTACAGAGAACTTGCCTTTTTACTCATCCAATCAACAAACGGAATCGATAGTAAAATGAGGCTTTGTGGTTTAACAAACAATTATATTTATAGGTTAAAGATATGCTATGCCGGTCTGTTTACATTTTCTCCTCGGTTATGAGTTTTGTGTTTATTTTTACTACCGGTATAGTAAAATATTCAAGATCATAAACTTATGTTTAGCACCCTTCCTTTGTTATCTAAGGATTTTTAATCACCAGTTCCATCTAAATGTCAAAATTCTGGGTCAAACTTTTTATCTTTAATGTTTTCATATATTGTGTAAGGTTCAGACGGAACTGGGGGACATGTATTTACATCTTTCTATCTTAAATGTTTTCATGTATTGTGTCAGGAAATTATGGAATTAAGGTACATGTTTTTGCAGTGTCAGGGAGTCTTTCTGATTGTTTTCAGTAAATTCATGATCAGCCAATATATCTGAGTAGTATAAGTTTATTGAAACAGGCCATCAAGATGTACCAAGACTATCCACGGTGGTCAAGTATTTCAGTTAAATAAGGCGATGTCAGATATGTACCTTGATACAAATTTGTGGTCAAGTATTTCAGTTAAATAATGCGATGTCAGATATGTACCAAGACTATCCACGGTGGTCAAGTATTTCAGTTAAATAATGCGATGTCAGATATGTACCAAGACTATCCACGGTGGTCAAGTATTTCAGTTAAATAATGCGATGTCAGATATGTACCAAGACTATCCACGGTGGTCAAGTATTTCAGTTAAATAATGCGATGTCAGATATGTACCTTGATACAAATTAATGCAGCATGATAGACTATCCACGGTGGTCAAGTATTTCAGTTAAATAAGGCGATGTCAGATATGTACCTTGATACAAATTAATGCAGCATGATAGACTATCCACGGTGGTCAAGTATTTCAGTTAAATAAGGCGATGTCAGATATGTACCAAGACTATCCACGGTGGTCAAGTATTTAAGTTAAATAAGGCGATGTCAGATATGTACCTTGATACACATTAATGCAGCATGATAGACTATCCACGGTGGTCAAGTATTTCAGTTAAATAAGGCGATGTCAGATATGTACCTTGATACAAACTAATGCAGCATGATAGACTATCCACGGTGGTCAAGTATTTCAGTTAAATAAGGCGATGTCAGATATGTACCAAGACTATCCACGGTGGTCAAGTATTTCAGTTAAATAAGGCGATGTCAGATATGTACCAAGACTATCCACGGTGGTCAAGTATTTCAGTTAAATAAGGCGATGTCAGATATGTACCTTGATACACATTAATGCAGCATGATAGACTATCCACGGTGGTCAAGTATTTCAGTTAAATAAGGCGATGTCAGATATGTACCTTGATACAAATTAATGCAGCATGATAGACTATCCACGGTGGTCAAGTATTTCAGTTAAATAAGGCGATGTCAGATATGTACCAAGACTATCCACGGTGGTCAAGTATTTCAGTTAAATAAGGCGATGTCAGATATGTACCTTGATACACATTAATGCAGCATGATAGACTATCCACGGTGGTCAAGTATTTCAGTTAAATAAGGCGATGTCAGATATGTACCTTGATACAATTAATGCAGCATGATAGACTATCCACGGTGGTCAAGTATTTCAGTTAAATAAGGCGATGTCAGATATGTACCTTGATACACATTAATGCAGCATGATAGACTATCCACGGTGGTCAAGTATTTCAGTTAAATAAGGCGATGTCAGATATGTACCTTGATACACATTAATGCAGCATGATAGACTATCCACGGTGGTCAAGTATTTCAGTTAAATAAGGCGATGTCAGATATGTACCTTGATACACATTAATGCAGCATGATAGACTATCCACGGTGGTCAAGTATTTCAGTTAAATAAGGCGATGTCAGATATGTACCTTGATACAAATTAATGCAGCATGATAGACTATCCACGGTGGTCAAGTATTTCAGTTAAATAAGGCGATGTCAGATATGTACCTTGATACACATTAATGCAGCATGATAGACTATCCACGGTGGTCAAGTATTTCAGTTAAATAAGGCGATGTCAGATATGTACCTTGATACACATTAATGCAGCATGATAGACTATCCACGGTGGTCAAGTATTTCAGTTAAATAAGGCGATGTCAGATATGTACCTTGATACACATTAATGCAGCATGATAGACTATCCACGGTGGTCAAGTATTTCAGTTAAATAAGGCGATGTCAGATATGTACCTTGATACACATTAATGCAGCATGATAGACTATCCACGGTGGTCAAGTATTTCAGTTAAATAAGGCGATGTCAGATATGTACCTTGATACACATTAATGCAGCATGATAGACTATCCACGGTGGTCAAGTATTTCAGTTAAATAAGGCGATGTCAGATATGTACCTTGATACACATTAATGCAGCATGATAGACTATCCACGGTGGTCAAGTATTTCAGTTAAATAAGGCGATGTCAGATATGTACCTTGATACACATTAATGCAGCATGATAGACTATCCACGGTGGTCAAGTATTTCAGTTAAATAAGGCGATGTCAGATATGTACCTTGATACACATTAATGCAGCATGATAGACTATCCACGGTGGTCAAGTATTTCAGTTAAATAAGGCGATGTCAGATATGTACCTTGATACACATTAATGCAGCATGATAGACTATCCACGGTGGTCAAGTATTTCAGTTAAATAAGGCGATGTCAGATATGTACCTTGATACACATTAATGCAGCATGATAGACTATCCACGGTGGTCAAGTATTTCAGTTAAATAAGGCGATGTCAGATATGTACCTTGATACACATTAATGCAGCATGATAGACTATCCACGGTGGTCAAGTATTTCAGTTAAATAAGGCGATGTCAGATATGTACCTTGATACACATTAATGCAGCATGATAGACTATCCACGGTGGTCAAGTATTTCAGTTAAATAAGGCGATGTCAGATATGTACCTTGATACACATTAATGCAGCATGATAGACTATCCACGGTGGTCAAGTATTTCAGTTAAATAAGGCGATGTCAGATATGTACCTTGATACACATTAATGCAGCATGATAGACTATCCACGGTGGTCAAGTATTTCAGTTAAATAAGGCGATGTCAGATATGTACCTTGATACACATTAATGCAGCATGATAGACTATCCACGGTGGTCAAGTATTTCAGTTAAATAAGGCGATGTCAGATATGTACCTTGATACACATTAATGCAGCATGATAGACTATCCACGGTGGTCAAGTATTTCAGTTAAATAAGGCGATGTCAGATATGTACCTTGATACACATTAATGCAGCATGATAGACTATCCACGGTGGTCAAGTATTTCAGTTAAATAAGGCGATGTCAGATATGTACCTTGATACACATTAATGCAGCATGATAGACTATCCACGGTGGTCAAGTATTTCAGTTAAATAAGGCGATGTCAGATATGTACCTTGATACACATTAATGCAGCATGATAGACTATCCACGGTGGTCAAGTATTTCAGTTAAATAAGGCGATGTCAGATATGTACCTTGATACACATTAATGCAGCATGATAGACTATCCACGGTGGTCAAGTATTTCAGTTAAATAAGGCGATGTCAGATATGTACCTTGATACACATTAATGCAGCATGATAGACTATCCACGGTGGTCAAGTATTTCAGTTAAATAAGGCGATGTCAGATATGTACCTTGATACACATTAATGCAGCATGATAGACTATCCACGGTGGTCAAGTATTTCAGTTAAATAAGGCGATGTCAGATATGTACCTTGATACACATTAATGCAGCATGATAGACTATCCACGGTGGTCAAGTATTTCAGTTAAATAAGGCGATGTCAGATATGTACCTTGATACAAATTAATGCAGCATGATAGACTATCCACGGTGGTCAAGTATTTCAGTTAAATAAGGCGATGTCAGATATGTACCTTGATACACATTAATGCAGCATGATAGACTATCCACGGTGGTCAAGTATTTCAGTTAAATAAGGCGATGTCAGATATGTACCTTGATACACATTAATGCAGCATGATAGACTATCCACGGTGGTCAAGTATTTCAGTTAAATAAGGCGATGTCAGATATGTACCTTGATACACATTAATGCAGCATGATAGACTATCCACGGTGGTCAAGTATTTCAGTTAAATAAGGCGATGTCAGATATGTACCTTGATACAAATTAATGCAGCATGATAGACTATCCACGGTGGTCAAGTATTTCAGTTAAATAAGGCGATGTCAGATATGTACCTTGATACAAATTAATGCAGCATGATAGACTATCCACGGTGGTCAAGTATTTCAGTTAAATAAGGCGATGTCAGATATGTACCTTGATACAAATTAATGCAGCATGATAGACTATCCACGGTGGTCAAGTATTTCAGTTAAATAAGGCGATGTCAGATATGTACCTTGATACAAATTAATGCAGCATGATAGACTATCCACGGTGGTCAAGTATTTCAGTTAAATAAGGCGATGTCAGATATGTACCTTGATACAAATTAATGCAGCATGATAGACTATCCACGGTGGTCAAGTATTTCAGTTAAATAAGGCGATGTCAGATATGTACCTTGATACAAATTAATGCAGCATGATAGACTATCCACGGTGGTCAAGTATTTCAGTTAAATAAGGCGATGTCAGATATGTACCTTGATACAAATTAATGCAGCATGATAGACTATCCACGGTGGTCAAGTATTTCAGTTAAATAAGGCGATGTCAGATATGTACCTTGATACAAATTAATGCAGCATGATAGACTATCCACGGTGGTCAAGTATTTCAGTTAAATAAGGCGATGTCAGATATGTACCTTGATACAAATTAATGCAGCATGATAGACTATCCACGGTGGTCAAGTATTTCAGTTAAATAAGGCGATGTCAGATATGTACCTTGATACAAATTAATGCAGCATGATAGACTATCCACGGTGGTCAAGTATTTCAGTTAAATAAGGCGATGTCAGATATGTACCTTGATACAAATTAATGCAGCATGATAGACTATCCACGGTGGTCAAGTATTTCAGTTAAATAAGGCGATGTCAGATATGTACCTTGATACAAATTAATGCAGCATGATAGACTATCCACGGTGGTCAAGTATTTCAGTTAAATAAGGCGATGTCAGATATGTACCTTGATACAAATTAATGCAGCATGATAGACTATCCACGGTGGTCAAGTATTTCAGTTAAATAAGGCGATGTCAGATATGTACCTTGATACAAATTAATGCAGCATGATAGACTATCCACGGTGGTCAAGTATTTCAGTTAAATAAGGCGATGTCAGATATGTACCTTGATACAAATTAATGCAGCATGATAGACTATCCACGGTGGTCAAGTATTTCAGTTAAATAAGGCGATGTCAGATATGTACCTTGATACAAATTAATGCAGCATGATAGACTATCCACGGTGGTCAAGTATTTCAGTTAAATAAGGCGATGTCAGATATGTACCTTGATACAAATTAATGCAGCATGATAGACTATCCACGGTGGTCAAGTATTTCAGTTAAATAAGGCGATGTCAGATATGTACCTTGATACAAATTAATGCAGCATGATAGACTATCCACGGTGGTCAAGTATTTCAGTTAAATAAGGCGATGTCAGATATGTACCTTGATACAAATTAATGCAGCATGATAGACTATCCACGGTGGTCAAGTATTTCAGTTAAATAAGGCGATGTCAGATATGTACCTTGATACAAATTAATGCAGCATGATAGACTATCCACGGTGGTCAAGTATTTCAGTTAAATAAGGCGATGTCAGATATGTACCTTGATACACATTAATGCAGCATGATAGACTATCCACGGTGGTCAAGTATTTCAGTTAAATACGGTGGCGATGTCAGATATGTACCTTGATACACATTAATGCAGCATGATAGACTATCCACGGTGGTCAAGTATTTCAGTTAAATAAGGCGATGTCAGATATGTACCTTGATACAAATTAATGCAGCATGATAGACTATCCACGGTGGTCAAGTATTTCAGTTAAATAAGGCGATGTCAGATATGTACCTTGATACACATTAATGCAGCATGATAGACTATCCACGGTGGTCAAGTATTTCAGTTAAATAAGGCGATGTCAGATATGTACCTTGATACACATTAATGCAGCATGATAGACTATCCACGGTGGTCAAGTATTTCAGTTAAATAAGGCGATGTCAGATATGTACCTTGATACACATTAATGCAGCATGATAGACTATCCACGGTGGTCAAGTATTTCAGTTAAATAAGGCGATGTCAGATATGTACCTTGATACACATTAATGCAGCATGATAGACTATCCACGGTGGTCAAGTATTTCAGTTAAATAAGGCGATGTCAGATATGTACCTTGATACACATTAATGCAGCATGATAGACTATCCACGGTGGTCAAGTATTTCAGTTAAATAAGGCGATGTCAGATATGTACCTTGATACACATTAATGCAGCATGATAGACTATCCACGGTGGTCAAGTATTTCAGTTAAATAAGGCGATGTCAGATATGTACCTTGATACACATTAATGCAGCATGATAGACTATCCACGGTGGTCAAGTATTTCAGTTAAATAAGGCGATGTCAGATATGTACCTTGATACACATTAATGCAGCATGATAGACTATCCACGGTGGTCAAGTATTTCAGTTAAATAAGGCGATGTCAGATATGTACCTTGATACACATTAATGCAGCATGATAGACTATCCACGGTGGTCAAGTATTTCAGTTAAATAAGGCGATGTCAGATATGTACCTTGATACACATTAATGCAGCATGATAGACTATCCACGGTGGTCAAGTATTTCAGTTAAATAAGGCGATGTCAGATATGTACCTTGATACACATTAATGCAGCATGATAGACTATCCACGGTGGTCAAGTATTTCAGTTAAATAAGGCGATGTCAGATATGTACCTTGATACACATTAATGCAGCATGATAGACTATCCACGGTGGTCAAGTATTTCAGTTAAATAAGGCGATGTCAGATATGTACCTTGATACACATTAATGCAGCATGATAGACTATCCACGGTGGTCAAGTATTTCAGTTAAATAAGGCGATGTCAGATATGTACCTTGATACACATTAATGCAGCATGATAGACTATCCACGGTGGTCAAGTATTTCAGTTAAATAAGGCGATGTCAGATATGTACCTTGATACACATTAATGCAGCATGATAGACTATCCACGGTGGTCAAGTATTTCAGTTAAATAAGGCGATGTCAGATATGTACCTTGATACACATTAATGCAGCATGATAGACTATCCACGGTGGTCAAGTATTTCAGTTAAATAAGGCGATGTCAGATATGTACCTTGATACACATTAATGCAGCATGATAGACTATCCACGGTGGTCAAGTATTTCAGTTAAATAAGGCGATGTCAGATATGTACCTTGATACACATTAATGCAGCATGATAGACTATCCACGGTGGTCAAGTATTTCAGTTAAATAAGGCGATGTCAGATATGTACCTTGATACACATTAATGCAGCATGATAGACTATCCACGGTGGTCAAGTATTTCAGTTAAATAAGGCGATGTCAGATATGTACCTTGATACACATTAATGCAGCATGATAGACTATCCACGGTGGTCAAGTATTTCAGTTAAATAAGGCGATGTCAGATATGTACCTTGATACAAATTAATGCAGCATGATAGACTATCCACGGTGGTCAAGTATTTCAGTTAAATAAGGCGATGTCAGATATGTACCTTGATACACATTAATGCAGCATGATAGACTATCCACGGTGGTCAAGTATTTCAGTTAAATAAGGCGATGTCAGATATGTACCTTGATACACATTAATGCAGCATGATAGACTATCCACGGTGGTCAAGTATTTCAGTTAAATAAGGCGATGTCAGATATGTACCTTGATACACATTAATGCAGCATGATAGACTATCCACGGTGGTCAAGTATTTCAGTTAAATAAGGCGATGTCAGATATGTACCTTGATACAAATTAATGCAGCATGATAGACTATCCACGGTGGTCAAGTATTTCAGTTAAATAAGGCGATGTCAGATATGTACCTTGATACAAATTAATGCAGCATGATAGACTATCCACGGTGGTCAAGTATTTCAGTTAAATAAGGCGATGTCAGATATGTACCTTGATACAAATTAATGCAGCATGATAGACTATCCACGGTGGTCAAGTATTTCAGTTAAATAAGGCGATGTCAGATATGTACCTTGATACACATTAATGCAGCATGATAGACTATCCACGGTGGTCAAGTATTTCAGTTAAATAAGGCGATGTCAGATATGTACCTTGATACAAATTAATGCAGCATGATAGACTATCCACGGTGGTCAAGTATTTCAGTTAAATAAGGCGATGTCAGATATGTACCTTGATACAAATTAATGCAGCATGATAGACTATCCACGGTGGTCAAGTATTTCAGTTAAATAAGGCGATGTCAGATATGTACCTTGATACAAATTAATGCAGCATGATAGACTATCCACGGTGGTCAAGTATTTCAGTTAAATAAGGCGATGTCAGATATGTACCTTGATACAAATTAATGCAGCATGATAGACTATCCACGGTGGTCAAGTATTTCAGTTAAATAAGGCGATGTCAGATATGTACCTTGATACAAATTAATGCAGCATGATAGACTATCCACGGTGGTCAAGTATTTCAGTTAAATAAGGCGATGTCAGATATGTACCTTGATACAAATTAATGCAGCATGATAGACTATCCACGGTGGTCAAGTATTTCAGTTAAATAAGGCGATGTCAGATATGTACCTTGATACAAATTAATGCAGCATGATAGACTATCCACGGTGGTCAAGTATTTCAGTTAAATAAGGCGATGTCAGATATGTACCTTGATACAAATTAATGCAGCATGATAGACTATCCACGGTGGTCAAGTATTTCAGTTAAATAAGGCGATGTCAGATATGTACCTTGATACAAATTAATGCAGCATGATAGACTATCCACGGTGGTCAAGTATTTCAGTTAAATAAGGCGATGTCAGATATGTACCTTGATACAAATTAATGCAGCATGATAGACTATCCACGGTGGTCAAGTATTTCAGTTAAATAAGGCGATGTCAGATATGTACCTTGATACAAATTAATGCAGCATGATAGACTATCCACGGTGGTCAAGTATTTCAGTTAAATAAGGCGATGTCAGATATGTACCTTGATACAAATTAATGCAGCATGATAGACTATCCACGGTGGTCAAGTATTTCAGTTAAATAAGGCGATGTCAGATATGTACCTTGATACAAATTAATGCAGCATGATAGACTATCCACGGTGGTCAAGTATTTCAGTTAAATAAGGCGATGTCAGATATGTACCTTGATACAAATTAATGCAGCATGATAGACTATCCACGGTGGTCAAGTATTTCAGTTAAATAAGGCGATGTCAGATATGTACCTTGATACAAATTAATGCAGCATGATAGACTATCCACGGTGGTCAAGTATTTCAGTTAAATAAGGCGATGTCAGATATGTACCTTGATACAAATTAATGCAGCATGATAGACTATCCACGGTGGTCAAGTATTTCAGTTAAATAAGGCGATGTCAGATATGTACCTTGATACAAATTAATGCAGCATGATAGACTATCCACGGTGGTCAAGTATTTCAGTTAAATAAGGCGATGTCAGATATGTACCTTGATACAAATTAATGCAGCATGATAGACTATCCACGGTGGTCAAGTATTTCAGTTAAATAAGGCGATGTCAGATATGTACCTTGATACAAATTAATGCAGCATGATAGACTATCCACGGTGGTCAAGTATTTCAGTTAAATAAGGCGATGTCAGATATGTACCTTGATACAAATTAATGCAGCATGATAGACTATCCACGGTGGTCAAGTATTTCAGTTAAATAAGGCGATGTCAGATATGTACCTTGATACAAATTAATGCAGCATGATAGACTATCCACGGTGGTCAAGTATTTCAGTTAAATAAGGCGATGTCAGATATGTACCTTGATACAAATTAATGCAGCATGATAGACTATCCACGGTGGTCAAGTATTTCAGTTAAATAAGGCGATGTCAGATATGTACCTTGATACAAATTAATGCAGCATGATAGACTATCCACGGTGGTCAAGTATTTCAGTTAAATAAGGCGATGTCAGATATGTACCTTGATACAAATTAATGCAGCATGATAGACTATCCACGGTGGTCAAGTATTTCAGTTAAATAAGGCGATGTCAGATATGTACCTTGATACAAATTAATGCAGCATGATAGACTATCCACGGTGGTCAAGTATTTCAGTTAAATAAGGCGATGTCAGATATGTACCTTGATACAAATTAATGCAGCATGATAGACTATCCACGGTGGTCAAGTATTTCAGTTAAATAAGGCGATGTCAGATATGTACCTTGATACAAATTAATGCAGCATGATAGACTATCCACGGTGGTCAAGTATTTCAGTTAAATAAGGCGATGTCAGATATGTACCTTGATACAAATTAATGCAGCATGATAGACTATCCACGGTGGTCAAGTATTTCAGTTAAATAAGGCGATGTCAGATATGTACCTTGATACAAATTAATGCAGCATGATAGACTATCCACGGTGGTCAAGTATTTCAGTTAAATAAGGCGATGTCAGATATGTACCTTGATACAAATTAATGCAGCATGATAGACTATCCACGGTGGTCAAGTATTTCAGTTAAATAAGGCGATGTCAGATATGTACCTTGATACAAATTAATGCAGCATGATAGACTATCCACGGTGGTCAAGTATTTCAGTTAAATAAGGCGATGTCAGATATGTACCTTGATACAAATTAATGCAGCATGATAGACTATCCACGGTGGTCAAGTATTTCAGTTAAATAAGGCGATGTCAGATATGTACCTTGATACAAATTAATGCAGCATGATAGACTATCCACGGTGGTCAAGTATTTCAGTTAAATAAGGCGATGTCAGATATGTACCTTGATACAAATTAATGCAGCATGATAGACTATCCACGGTGGTCAAGTATTTCAGTTAAATAAGGCGATGTCAGATATGTACCTTGATACAAATTAATGCAGCATGATAGACTATCCACGGTGGTCAAGTATTTCAGTTAAATAAGGCGATGTCAGATATGTACCTTGATACAAATTAATGCAGCATGATAGACTATCCACGGTGGTCAAGTATTTCAGTTAAATAAGGCGATGTCAGATATGTACCTTGATACAAATTAATGCAGCATGATAGACTATCCACGGTGGTCAAGTATTTCAGTTAAATAAGGCGATGTCAGATATGTACCTTGATACAAATTAATGCAGCATGATAGACTATCCACGGTGGTCAAGTATTTCAGTTAAATAAGGCGATGTCAGATATGTACCTTGATACAAATTAATGCAGCATGATAGACTATCCACGGTGGTCAAGTATTTCAGTTAAATAAGGCGATGTCAGATATGTACCTTGATACAAATTAATGCAGCATGATAGACTATCCACGGTGGTCAAGTATTTCAGTTAAATAAGGCGATGTCAGATATGTACCTTGATACAAATTAATGCAGCATGATAGACTATCCACGGTGGTCAAGTATTTCAGTTAAATAAGGCGATGTCAGATATGTACCTTGATACAAATTAATGCAGCATGATAGACTATCCACGGTGGTCAAGTATTTCAGTTAAATAAGGCGATGTCAGATATGTACCTTGATACAAATTAATGCAGCATGATAGACTATCCACGGTGGTCAAGTATTTCAGTTAAATAAGGCGATGTCAGATATGTACCTTGATACAAATTAATGCAGCATGATAGACTATCCACGGTGGTCAAGTATTTCAGTTAAATAAGGCGATGTCAGATATGTACCTTGATACACATTAATGCAGCATGATAGACTATCCACGGTGGTCAAGTATTTCAGTTAAATAAGGCGATGTCAGATATGTACCTTGATACAAATTAATGCAGCATGATAGACTATCCACGGTGGTCAAGTATTTCAGTTAAATAAGGCGATGTCAGATATGTACCTTGATACAAATTAATGCAGCATGATAGACTATCCACGGTGGTCAAGTATTTCAGTTAAATAAGGCGATGTCAGATATGTACCTTGATACAAATTAATGCAGCATGATAGACTATCCACGGTGGTCAAGTATTTCAGTTAAATAAGGCGATGTCAGATATGTACCTTGATACAAATTAATGCAGCATGATAGACTATCCACGGTGGTCAAGTATTTCAGTTAAATAAGGCGATGTCAGATATGTACCTTGATACAAATTAATGCAGCATGATAGACTATCCACGGTGGTCAAGTATTTCAGTTAAATAAGGCGATGTCAGATATGTACCTTGATACAAATTAATGCAGCATGATAGACTATCCACGGTGGTCAAGTATTTCAGTTAAATAAGGCGATGTCAGATATGTACCTTGATACAAATTAATGCAGCATGATAGACTATCCACGGTGGTCAAGTATTTCAGTTAAATAAGGCGATGTCAGATATGTACCTTGATACAAATTAATGCAGCATGATAGACTATCCACGGTGGTCAAGTATTTCAGTTAAATAAGGCGATGTCAGATATGTACCTTGATACAAATTAATGCAGCATGATAGACTATCCACGGTGGTCAAGTATTTCAGTTAAATAAGGCGATGTCAGATATGTACCTTGATACAAATTAATGCAGCATGATAGACTATCCACGGTGGTCAAGTATTTCAGTTAAATAAGGCGATGTCAGATATGTACCTTGATACAAATTAATGCAGCATGATAGACTATCCACGGTGGTCAAGTATTTCAGTTAAATAAGGCGATGTCAGATATGTACCTTGATACAAATTAATGCAGCATGATAGACTATCCACGGTGGTCAAGTATTTCAGTTAAATAAGGCGATGTCAGATATGTACCTTGATACAAATTAATGCAGCATGATAGACTATCCACGGTGGTCAAGTATTTCAGTTAAATAAGGCGATGTCAGATATGTACCTTGATACAAATTAATGCAGCATGATAGACTATCCACGGTGGTCAAGTATTTCAGTTAAATAAGGCGATGTCAGATATGTACCTTGATACAAATTAATGCAGCATGATAGACTATCCACGGTGGTTAAATCAAGTATTTCAGTTAAATAAGGCGATGTCAGATATGTACCTTGATACAAATTAATGCAGCATGATAGACTATCCACGGTGGTCAAGTATTTCAGTTAAATAAGGCGATGTCAGATATGTACCTTGATACAAATTAATGCAGCATGATAGACTATCCACGGTGGTCAAGTATTTCAGTTAAATAAGGCGATGTCAGATATGTACCTTGATACAAATTAATGCAGCATGATAGACTATCCACGGTGGTCAAGTATTTCAGTTAAATAAGGCGATGTCAGATATGTACCTTGATACAAATTAATGCAGCATGATAGACTATCCACGGTGGTCAAGTATTTCAGTTAAATAAGGCGATGTCAGATATGTACCTTGATACAAATTAATGCAGCATGATAGACTATCCACGGTGGTCAAGTATTTCAGTTAAATAAGGCGATGTCAGATATGTACCTTGATACAAATTAATGCAGCATGATAGACTATCCACGGTGGTCAAGTATTTCAGTTAAATAAGGCGATGTCAGATATGTACCTTGATACAAATTAATGCAGCATGATAGACTATCCACGGTGGTCAAGTATTTCAGTTAAATAAGGCGATGTCAGATATGTACCTTGATACAAATTAATGCAGCATGATAGACTATCCACGGTGGTCAAGTATTTCAGTTAAATAAGGCGATGTCAGATATGTACCTTGATACAAATTAATGCAGCATGATAGACTATCCACGGTGGTCAAGTATTTCAGTTAAATAAGGCGATGTCAGATATGTACCTTGATACAAATTAATGCAGCATGATAGACTATCCACGGTGGTCAAGTATTTCAGTTAAATAAGGCGATGTCAGATATGTACCTTGATACAAATTAATGCAGCATGATAGACTATCCACGGTGGTCAAGTATTTCAGTTAAATAAGGCGATGTCAGATATGTACCTTGATACAAATTAATGCAGCATGATAGACTATCCACGGTGGTCAAGTATTTCAGTTAAATAAGGCGATGTCAGATATGTACCTTGATACAAATTAATGCAGCATGATAGACTATCCACGGTGGTCAAGTATTTCAGTTAAATAAGGCGATGTCAGATATGTACCTTGATACAAATTAATGCAGCATGATAGACTATCCACGGTGGTCAAGTATTTCAGTTAAATAAGGCGATGTCAGATATGTACCTTGATACAAATTAATGCAGCATGATAGACTATCCACGGTGGTCAAGTATTTCAGTTAAATAAGGCGATGTCAGATATGTACCTTGATACAAATTAATGCAGCATGATAGACTATCCACGGTGGTCAAGTATTTCAGTTAAATAAGGCGATGTCAGATATGTACCTTGATACAAATTAATGCAGCATGATAGACTATCCACGGTGGTCAAGTATTTCAGTTAAATAAGGCGATGTCAGATATGTACCTTGATACACATTAATGCAGCATGATAGACTATCCACGGTGGTCAAGTATTTCAGTTAAATAAGGCGATGTCAGATATGTACCTTGATACACATTAATGCAGCATGATAGACTATCCACGGTGGTCAAGTATTTCAGTTAAATAAGGCGATGTCAGATATGTCAAGTATTGATACACATTAATGCAGCATGATAGACTATCCACGGTGGTCAAGTATTTCAGTTAAATAAGGCGATGTCAGATATGTACCTTGATACAAATTAATGCAGCATGATAGACTATCCACGGTGGTCAAGTATTTCAGTTAAATAAGGCGATGTCAGATATGTACCTTGATACAAATTAATGCAGCATGATAGACTATCCACGGTGGTCAAGTATTTCAGTTAAATAAGGCGATGTCAGATATGTACCTTGATACAAATTAATGCAGCATGATAGACTATCCACGGTGGTCAAGTATTTCAGTTAAATAAGGCGATGTCAGATATGTACCTTGATACAAATTAATGCAGCATGATAGACTATCCACGGTGGTCAAGTATTTCAGTTAAATAAGGCGATGTCAGATATGTACCTTGATACACATTATCCACGGTGGTCAAGTATTTCAGTTAAATAAGGCGATGTCAGATATAGACTATCCACGGTGGTCAAGTATTTCAGTTAAATAAGGCGATGTCAGATATGTACCTTGATACACATTAATGCAGCATGATAGACTATCCACGGTGGTCAAGTATTTCAGTTAAATAAGGCGATGTCAGATATGTACCTTGATACAAATTAATGCAGCATGATAGACTATCCACGGTGGTCAAGTATTTCAGTTAAATAAGGCGATGTCAGATATGTACCTTGATACACATTAATGCAGCATGATAGACTATCCACGGTGGTCAAGTATTTCAGTTAAATAAGGCGATGTCAGATATGTACCTTGATACAAATTAATGCAGCATGATAGACTATCCACGGTGGTCAAGTATTTCAGTTAAATAAGGCGATGTCAGATATGTACCTTGATACAAATTAATGCAGCATGATAGACTATCCACGGTGGTCAAGTATTTCAGTTAAATAAGGCGATGTCAGATATGTACCTTGATACAAATTAATGCAGCATGATAGACTATCCACGGTGGTCAAGTATTTCAGTTAAATAAGGCGATGTCAGATATGTACCTTGATACAAATTAATGCAGCATGATAGACTATCCACGGTGGTCAAGTATTTCAGTTAAATAAGGCGATGTCAGATATGTACCTTGATACAAATTAATGCAGCATGATAGACTATCCACGGTGGTCAAGTATTTCAGTTAAATAAGGCGATGTCAGATATGTACCTTGATACAAATTAATGCAGCATGATAGACTATCCACGGTGGTCAAGTATTTCAGTTAAATAAGGCGATGTCAGATATGTACCTTGATACAAATTAATGCAGCATGATAGACTATCCACGGTGGTCAAGTATTTCAGTTAAATAAGGCGATGTCAGATATGTACCTTGATACAAATTAATGCAGCATGATAGACTATCCACGGTGGTCAAGTATTTCAGTTAAATAAGGCGATGTCAGATATGTACCTTGATACAAATTAATGCAGCATGATAGACTATCCACGGTGGTCAAGTATTTCAGTTAAATAAGGCGATGTCAGATATGTACCTTGATACAAATTAATGCAGCATGATAGACTATCCACGGTGGTCAAGTATTTCAGTTAAATAAGGCGATGTCAGATATGTACCTTGATACAAATTAATGCAGCATGATAGACTATCCACGGTGGTCAAGTATTTCAGTTAAATAAGGCGATGTCAGATATGTACCTTGATACAAATTAATGCAGCATGATAGACTATCCACGGTGGTCAAGTATTTCAGTTAAATAAGGCGATGTCAGATATGTACCTTGATACAAATTAATGCAGCATGATAGACTATCCACGGTGGTCAAGTATTTCAGTTAAATAAGGCGATGTCAGATATGTACCTTGATACAAATTAATGCAGCATGATAGACTATCCACGGTGGTCAAGTATTTCAGTTAAATAAGGCGATGTCAGATATGTACCTTGATACAAATTAATGCAGCATGATAGACTATCCACGGTGGTCAAGTATTTCAGTTAAATAAGGCGATGTCAGATATGTACCTTGATACAAATTAATGCAGCATGATAGACTATCCACGGTGGTCAAGTATTTCAGTTAAATAAGGCGATGTCAGATATGTACCTTGATACACATTAATGCAGCATGATAGACTATCCACGGTGGTCAAGTATTTCAGTTAAATAAGGCGATGTCAGATATGTACCTTGATACAAATTAATGCAGCATGATAGACTATCCACGGTGGTCAAGTATTTCAGTTAAATAAGGCGATGTCAGATATGTACCTTGATACAAATTAATGCAGCATGATAGACTATCCACGGTGGTCAAGTATTTCAGTTAAATAAGGCGATGTCAGATATGTACCTTGATACAAATTAATGCAGCATGATAGACTATCCACGGTGGTCAAGTATTTCAGTTAAATAAGGCGATGTCAGATATGTACCTTGATACAAATTAATGCAGCATGATAGACTATCCACGGTGGTCAAGTATTTCAGTTAAATAAGGCGATGTCAGATATGTACCTTGATACAAATTAATGCAGCATGATAGACTATCCACGGTGGTCAAGTATTTCAGTTAAATAAGGCGATGTCAGATATGTACCTTGATACAAATTAATGCAGCATGATAGACTATCCACGGTGGTCAAGTATTTCAGTTAAATAAGACTATCCACGATGTCAGATATGTACCTTGATACAAATTAATGCAGCATGATAGACTATCCACGGTGGTCAAGTATTTCAGTTAAATAAGGCGATGTCAGATATGTACCTTGATACAAATTAATGCAGCATGATAGACTATCCACGGTGGTCAAGTATTTCAGTTAAAT
Organism: Mytilus coruscus; assembly: GCA_017311375.1. NCBI lineage: Eukaryota > Metazoa > Mollusca > Bivalvia > Mytilida > Mytilidae > Mytilus > Mytilus coruscus. The sequence continues at coordinate 31,199 of JAASAO010002266.1, forward strand.
AAGGCGATGTCAGATATGTACCTTGATACAAATTAATGCAGCATGATAGACTATCCACGGTGGTCAAGTATTTCAGTTAAATAAGGCGATGTCAGATATGTACCTTGATACAAATTAATGCAGCATGATAGACTATCCACGGTGGTCAAGTATTTCAGTTAAATAAGGCGATGTCAGATATGTACCTTGATACAAATTAATGCAGCATGATAGACTATCCACGGTGGTCAAGTATTTCAGTTAAATAAGGCGATGTCAGATATGTACCTTGATGACAAATTAATGCAGCATGATAGACTATCCACGGTGGTCAAGTATTTCAGTTAAATAAGGCGATAAATCAGATATGTACCTTGATACAAATTAATGCAGCATGATAGACTATCCACGGTGGTCAAGTATTTCAGTTAAATAAGGCGATGTCAGATATGTACCTTGATACAAATTAATGCAGCATGATAGACTATCCACGGTGGTCAAGTATTTCAGTTAAATAAGGCGATGTCAGATATGTACCTTGATACAAATTAATGCAGCATGATAGACTATCCACGGTGGTCAAGTATTTCAGTTAAATAAGGCGATGTCAGATATGTACCTTGATACAAATTAATGCAGCATGATAGACTATCCACGGTGGTCAAGTATTTCAGTTAAATAAGGCGATGTCAGATATGTACCAAGACTATCCACGGTGGTCAAGTATTTCAGTTAAATAAGGCGATGTCAGATATGATACACATTAATGCAGCATGATAGACTATCCACGGTGGTCAAGTATTTCAGTTAAATAAGGCGATGTCAGATATGTACCTTGATACAAATTAATGCAGCATGATAGACTATCCACGGTGGTCAAGTATTTCAGTTAAATAAGGCGATGTCAGATATGTACCTTGATACAAATTAATGCAGCATGATAGACTATCCACGGTGGTCAAGTATTTCAGTTAAATAAGGCGATGTCAGATATGTACCTTGATACAAATTAATGCAGCATGATAGACTATCCACGGTGGTCAAGTATTTCAGTTAAATAAGGCGATGTCAGATATGTACCTTGATACAAATTAATGCAGCATGATAGACTATCCACGGTGGTCAAGTATTTCAGTTAAATAAGGCGATGTCAGATATGTACCTTGATACAAATTAATGCAGCATGATAGACTATCCACGGTGGTCAAGTATTTCAGTTAAATAAGGCGATGTCAGATATGTACCTTGATACAAATTAATGCAGCATGATAGACTATCCACGGTGGTCAAGTATTTCAGTTAAATAAGGCGATGTCAGATATGTACCTTGATACAAATTAATGCAGCATGATAGACTATCCACGGTGGTCAAGTATTTCAGTTAAATAAGGCGATGTCAGATATGTACCTTGATACACATTAATGCAGCATGATAGACTATCCACGGTGGTCAAGTATTTCAGTTAAATAAGGCGATGTCAGATATGTACCTTGATACACATTAATGCAGCATGATAGACTATCCACGGTGGTCAAGTATTTCAGTTAAATAAGGCGATGTCAGATATGTACCTTGATACACATTAATGCAGCATGATAGACTATCCACGGTGGTCAAGTATTTCAGTTAAATAAGGCGATGTCAGATATGTACCTTGATACACATTAATGCAGCATGATAGACTATCCACGGTGGTCAAGTATTTCAGTTAAATAAGGCGATGTCAGATATGTACCTTGATACATTAATGCAGCATGATAGACTATCCACGGTGGTCAAGTATTTCAGTTAAATAAGGCGATGTCAGATATGTACCTTGATACAAATTAATGCAGCATGATAGACTATCCACGGTGGTCAAGTAAGTATTTCAGTACCTTGATAAATAAGCAGCATGATAGACTATCCATCAAGTATTTCAGTTAAATAAGATGTATGTACCTTGATACAAATTAATGCAGCATGATAGACTATCCACGGTGGTCAAGTATTTCAGTTAAATAAGGCGATGTCAGATATGTACCTTGATACAAATTAATGCAGCATGATAGACTATCCACGGTGGTCAAGTATTTCAGTTAAATAAGGCGATGTCAGATATGTACCAAGACTATCCACGGTGGTCAAGTATTTCAGTTAAATAAGGCGATGTCAGATATGTACCTTGATACAAATTAATGCAGCATGATAGACTATCCACGGTGGTCAAGTATTTCAGTTAAATAAGGCGATGTCAGATATGTACCAAGACTGTCCACGGTGGTCAAGTATTTCAGTTAAATAAGGCGATGTCAGATATGTACCTTGATACACATTAATGCAGCATGATAGACTATCCACGGTGGTCAAGTATTTCAGTTAAATAAGGCGATGTCAGATATGTACCTTGATACAAATTAATGCAGCATGATAGACTATCCACGGTGGTCAAGTATTTCAGTTAAATATGCGATGTCAGATATGTACCTTGATACAAATTAATGCAGCATGATAGACTATCCACGGTGGTCAAGTATTTCAGTTAAATAAGGCGATGTCAGATATGTACCAAGACTATCCACGGTGGTCAAGTATTTCAGTTAAATAAGGCGATGTCAGATATGTACCTTGATACACATTAATGCAGCATGATAGACTATCCACGGTGGTCAAGTATTTCAGTTAAATAAGGCGATGTCAGATATGTACCTTGATACAAATTAATGCAGCATGATAGACTATCCACGGTGGTCAAGTATTTCAGTTAAATAAGGCGATGTCAGATATGTACCAAGACTATCCACGGTGGTCAAGTATTTCAGTTAAATAAGGCGATGTCAGATATGTACCTTGATACACATTAATGCAGCATGATAGACTATCCACGGTGGTCAAGTATTTCAGTTAAATAAGGCGATGTCAGATATGTACCTTGATACACATTAATTCAGCATGATAGACTATCCACGGTGGTCAAGTATTTCAGTTAAATAAGGCGATGTCAGATATGTACCTTGATACAAATTAATGCAGCATGATAGACTATCCACGGTGGTCAAGTATTTCAGTTAAATAAGGCGATGTCAGATATGTACCTTGATACACATTAATGCAGCATGATAGACTATCCACGGTGGTCAAGTATTTCAGTTAAATAAGGCGATGTCAGATATGTACCTTGATACAAATTAATGCAGCATGATAGACTATCCACGGTGGTCAAGTATTTCAGTTAAATAATGCGATGTCAGATATGTACCTTGATATTTCAGTTAAATAACATTAATGCAAATTAATGCATGATAGACTATCCACGGTGGTCAAGTATTTCAGTTAAATAAGGCGATGTCAGATATGTACCAAGACTATCCACGGTGGTCAAGTATTTCAGTTAAATAAGGCGATGTCAGATATGTACCTTGATACACATTAATGCAGCATGATAGACTATCCACGGTGGTCAAGTATTTCAGTTAAATAAGGCGATGTCAGATATGTACCTTGATACAAATTAATGCAGCATGATAGACTATCCACGGTGGTCAAGTATTTCAGTTAAATAACGGTGGGCAGATGTCAGATATGTACCAAGACTATCCACGGTGGTCAAGTATTTAAGTTAAATAAGGCGATGTCAGATATGTACCTTGATACACATTAATGCAGCATGATAGACTATCCACGGTGGTCAAGTATTTCAGTTAAATAAGGCGATGTCAGATATGTACCTTGATACAAATTAATGCAGCATGATAGACTATCCACGGTGGTCAAGTATTTCAGTTAAATAAGGCGATGTCAGATATGTACCTTGATACAAATTAATGCAGCATGATAGACTATCCACGGTGGTCAAGTATTTCAGTTAAATAAGGCGATGTCAGATATGTACCTTGATACAAATTAATGCAGCATGATAGACTATCCACGGTGGTCAAGTATTTCAGTTAAATAAGGCGATGTCAGATATGTACCTTGATACAAATTAATGCAGCATGATAGACTATCCACGGTGGTCAAGTATTTCAGTTAAATAAGGCGATGTCAGATATGTACCTTGATACACATTAATGCAGCATGATAGACTATCCACGGTGGTCAAGTATTTCAGTTAAATAAGGCGATGTCAGATATGTACCTTGATACAAATTAATGCAGCATGATAGACTATCCACGGTGGTCAAGTATTTCAGTTAAATAAGGCGATGTCAGATATGTACCTTGATACAAATTAATGCAGCATGATAGACTATCCACGGTGGTCAAGTATTTCAGTTAAATAAGGCGATGTCAGATATGTACCAAGACTATCCACGGTGGTCAAGTATTTCAGTTAAATAAGGCGATGTCAGATATGTACCTTGATACAAATTAATGCAGCATGATAGACTATCCACGGTGGTCAAGTATTTCAGTTAAATAAGGCGATGTCAGATATGTACCTTGATACAAATTAATGCAGCATGATAGACTATCCACGGTGGTCAAGTATTTCAGTTAAATAAGGCGATGTCAGATATGTACCTTGATACAAATTAATGCAGCATGATAGACTATCCACGGTGGTCAAGTATTTCAGTTAAATAAGGCGATGTCAGATATGTACCTTGATACAAATTAATGCAGCATGATAGACTATCCACGGTGGTCAAGTATTTCAGTTAAATAAGGCGATGTCAGATATGTACCTTGATACAAATTAATGCAGCATGATAGACTATCCACGGTGGTCAAGTATTTCAGTTAAATAAGGCGATGTCAGATATGTACCTTGATACAAATTAATGCAGCATGATAGACTATCCACGGTGGTCAAGTATTTCAGTTAAATAAGGCGATGTCAGATATGTACCTTGATACAAATTAATGCAGCATGATAGACTATCCACGGTGGTCAAGTATTTCAGTTAAATAAGGCGATGTCAGATATGTACCTTGATACAAATTAATGCAGCATGATAGACTATCCACGGTGGTCAAGTATTTCAGTTAAATAAGGCGATGTCAGATATGTACCTTGATACAAATTAATGCAGCATGATAGACTATCCACGGTGGTCAAGTATTTCAGTTAAATAAGGCGATGTCAGATATGTACCTTGATACAAATTAATGCAGCATGATAGACTATCCACGGTGGTCAAGTATTTCAGTTAAATAAGGCGATGTCAGATATGTACCTTGATACAAATTAATGCAGCATGATAGACTATCCACGGTGGTCAAGTATTTCAGTTAAATAAGGCGATGTCAGATATGTACCTTGATACAAATTAATGCAGCATGATAGACTATCCACGGTGGTCAAGTATTTCAGTTAAATAAGGCGATGTCAGATATGTACCTTGATACAAATTAATGCAGCATGATAGACTATCCACGGTGGTCAAGTATTTCAGTTAAATAAGGCGATGTCAGATATGTACCTTGATACAAATTAATGCAGCATGATAGACTATCCACGGTGGTCAAGTATTTCAGTTAAATAAGGCGATGTCAGATATGTACCTTGATACAAATTAATGCAGCATGATAGACTATCCACGGTGGTCAAGTATTTCAGTTAAATAAGGCGATGTCAGATATGTACCTTGATACAAATTAATGCAGCATGATAGACTATCCACGGTGGTCAAGTATTTCAGTTAAATAAGGCGATGTCAGATATGTACCTTGATACAAATTAATGCAGCATGATAGACTATCCACGGTGGTCAAGTATTTCAGTTAAATAAGGCGATGTCAGATATGTACCTTGATACAAATTAATGCAGCATGATAGACTATCCACGGTGGTCAAGTATTTCAGTTAAATAAGGCGATGTCAGATATGTACCTTGATACAAATTAATGCAGCATGATAGACTATCCACGGTGGTCAAGTATTTCAGTTAAATAAGGCGATGTCAGATATGTACCTTGATACAAATTAATGCAGCATGATAGATCATCCACGGTGGTCAAGTATTTCAGTTAAATAAGGCGATGTCAGATATGTACCTTGATACACATTAATGCAGCATGATAGACTATCCACGGTGGTCAAGTATTTCAGTTAAATAAGGCGATGTCAGATATGTACCTTGATACAAATTAATGCAGCATGATAGACTATCCACGGTGGTCAAGTATTTCAGTTAAATAAGGCGATGTCAGATATGTACCAAGACTATCCACGGTGGTCAAGTATTTCAGTTAAATAAGGCGATGTCAGATATGTACCAAGACTATCCACGGTGGTCAAGTATTTCAGTTAAATAAGGCGATGTCAGATATGTACCTTGATACACATTAATGCAGCATGATAGACTATCCACGGTGGTCAAGTATTTCAGTTAAATAAGGCGATGTCAGATATGTACCTTGATACAAATTAATGCAGCATGATAGACTATCCACGGTGGTCAAGTATTTCAGTTAAATAAGGCGATGTCAGATATGTACCAAGACTATCCACGGTGGTCAAGTATTTCAGTTAAATAAGGCGATGTCAGATATGTACCTTGATACACATTAATGCAGCATGATAGACTATCCACGGTGGTCAAGTATTTCAGTTAAATAAGGCGATGTCAGATATGTACCTTGATACACATTAATGCAGCATGATAGACTATCCACGGTGGTCAAGTATTTCAGTTAAATAAGGCGATGTCAGATATGTACCAAGACTATCCACGGTGGTCAAGTATTTCAGTTAAATAAGGCGATGTCAGATACCTTGATACACATTAATGCAGCATGATAGACTATCCACGGTGGTCAAGTATTTCAGTTAAATAAGGCGATGTCAGATATGTACCTTGATACACATTAATGCAGCATGATAGACTATCCACGGTGGTCAAGTATTTCAGTTAAATAAGGCGATGTCAGATATGTACCTTGATACAAATTAATGCAGCATGATAGACTATCCACGGTGGTCAAGTATTTCAGTTAAATAAGGCGATGTCAGATATGTACCTTGATACACATTAATGCAGCATGATAGACTATCCACGGTGGTCAAGTATTTCAGTTAAATAAGGCGATGTCAGATATGTACCTTGATACACATTAATGCAGCATGATAGACTATCCACGGTGGTCAAGTATTTCAGTTAAATAAGGCGATGTCAGATATGTACCTTGATACACATTAATGCAGCATGATAGACTATCCACGGTGGTCAAGTATTTCAGTTAAATAAGGCGATGTCAGATATGTACCAAGACTATCCACGGTGGTCAAGTATTTCAGTTAAATAAGGCGATGTCAGATATGTACCTTGATACACATTAATGCAGCATGATAGACTATCCACGGTGGTCAAGTATTTCAGTTAAATAAGGCGATGTCAGATATGTACCTTGATACAAATTAATGCAGCATGATAGACTATCCACGGTGGTCAAGTATTTCAGTTAAATAAGGCGATGTCAGATATGTACCAAGACTATCCACGGTGGTCAAGTATTTCCAGTTAAATAAGGCGATGTCAGATATGTACCTTGATACACATTAATGCAGCATGATAGACTATCCACGGTGGTCAAGTATTTCAGTTAAATAAGGCGATGTCAGATATGTACCTTGATACAAATTAATGCAGCATGATAGACTATCCACGGTGGTCAAGTATTTCAGTTAAATAAGGCGATGTCAGATATGTACCTTGATACAAATTAATGCAGCATGATAGACTATCCACGGTGGTCAAGTATTTCAGTTAAATAAGGCGATGTCAGATATGTACCTTGATACAAATTAATGCAGCATGATAGACTATCCACGGTGGTCAAGTATTTCAGTTAAATAAGGCGATGTCAGATATGTACCTTGATACAAATTAATGCAGCATGATAGACTATCCACGGTGGTCAAGTATTTCAGTTAAATAAGGCGATGTCAGATATGTACCTTGATACACATTAATGCAGCATGATAGACTATCCACGGTGGTCAAGTATTTCAGTTAAATAAGGCGATGTCAGATATGTACCTTGATACACATTAATGCAGCATGATAGACTATCCACGGTGGTCAAGTATTTCAGTTAAATAAGGCGATGTCAGATATGTACCTTGATACAAATTAATGCAGCATGATAGACTATCCACGGTGGTCAAGTATTTCAGTTAAATAAGGCGATGTCAGATATGTACCTTGATACAAATTAATGCAGCATGATAGACTATCCACGGTGGTCATTTCAGTATTGTACCTTGATCATGATAGACTATCCACGGTGGTCAAGTATTTCAGTTAAATCGATGATATGTACCTTGATACAAATTAATGCAGCATGATAGACTATCCACGGTGGTCAAGTATTTCAGTTAAATAAGGCGATGTCAGATATGTACCTTGATACAAATTAATGCAGCATGATAGACTATCCACGGTGGTCAAGTATTTCAGTTAAATAAGGCGATGTCAGATATGTACCTTGATACAAATTAATGCAGCATGATAGACTATCCACGGTGGTCAAGTATTTCAGTTAAATAAGGCGATGTCAGATATGTACCTTGATACAAATTAATGCAGCATGATAGACTATCCACGGTGGTCAAGTATTTCAGTTAAATAAGGCGATGTCAGATATGTACCTTGATACAAATTAATGCAGCATGATAGACTATCCACGGTGGTCAAGTATTTCAGTTAAATAAGGCGATGTCAGATATGTACCTTGATACAAATTAATGCAGCATGATAGACTATCCACGGTGGTCAAGTATTTCAGTTAAATAAGGCGATGTCAGATATGTACCTTGATACAAATTAATGCAGCATGATAGACTATCCACGGTGGTCAAGTATTTCAGTTAAATAAGGCGATGTCAGATATGTACCTTGATACAAATTAATGCAGCATGATAGACTATCCACGGTGGTCAAGTATTTCAGTTAAATAAGGCGATGTCAGATATGTACCTTGATACAAATTAATGCAGCATGATAGACTATCCACGGTGGTCAAGTATTTCAGTTAAATAAGGCGATGTCAGATATGTACCTTGATACAAATTAATGCAGCATGATAGACTATCCACGGTGGTCAAGTATTTCAGTTAAATAAGGCGATGTCAGATATGTACCTTGATACAAATTAATGCAGCATGATAGACTATCCACGGTGGTCAAGTATTTCAGTTAAATAAGGCGATGTCAGATATGTACCTTGATACAAATTAATGCAGCATGATAGACTATCCACGGTGGTCAAGTTATAAGGCGATTCAGTTAAACTAAGGCAGTTAAATAAGGCGATGTCAGATATGTACCTTGATACAAATTAATGCAGCATGATAGACTATCCACGGTGGTCAAGTATTTCAGTTAAATAAGGCGATGTCAGATATGTACCTTGATACAAATTAATGCAGCATGATAGACTATCCACGGTGGTCAAGTATTTCAGTTAAATAAGGCGATGTCAGATATGTACCTTGATACAAATTAATGCAGCATGATAGACTATCCACGGTGGTCAAGTATTTCAGTTAAATAAGGCGATGTCAGATATGTACCTTGATACAAATTAATGCAGCATGATAGACTATCCACGGTGGTCAAGTATTTCAGTTAAATAAGGCGATGTCAGATATGTACCTTGATACAAATTAATGCAGCATGATAGACTATCCACGGTGGTCAAGTATTTCAGTTAAATAAGGCGATGTCAGATATGTACCTTGATACAAATTAATGCAGCATGATAGACTATCCACGGTGGTCAAGTATTTCAGTTAAATAAGGCGATGTCAGATATGTACCAAGACTATCCACGGTGGTCAAGTATTTCAGTTAAATAAGGCGATGTCAGATATGTACCTTGATACAAATTAATGCAGCATGATAGACTATCCACGGTGGTCAAGTATTTCAGTTAAATAAGGCGATGTCAGATATGTACCTTGATACAATTAATGCAGCATGATAGACTATCCACGGTGGTCAAGTATTTCAGTTAAATAAGGCGATGTCAGATATGTACCTTGATACACATTAATGCAGCATGATAGACTATCCACGGTGGTCAAGTATTTCAGTTAAATAAGGCGATGTCAGATATGTACCTTGATACAAATTAATGCAGCATGATAGACTATCCACGGTGGTCAAGTATTTCAGTTAAATAAGGCGATGTCAGATATGTATTTTGTAATGCAGCAAGACTATCCACGGTGGTCAAGTATTTCAGTTAAATAAGGCGATGTCAGATATGTACCAAGACTATCCACGGTGGTCAAGTATTTCAGTTAAACAAGGCGATGTCAGATATGTACCTTGATACAAATTAATGCAGCATGATAGACTATCCACGGTGGTCAAGTATTTCAGTTAAATAAGGCGATGTCAGATATGTACCAAGACTATCCACGGTGGTCAAGTATTTCAGTTAAATAAGGCGATGTCAGATATGTACCTTGATACAAATTAATGCAATTAATCAAGTATTTCAGCATGATAGACTATCCACGGTGGTCAAGTATTTCAGTTAAATAAGGCGATGTCAGATATGTACCTTGATACAAATTAATGCAGCATGATAGACTATCCACGGTGGTCAAGTATTTCAGTTAAATAAGGCGATGTCAGATATGTACCTTGATACAAATTAATGCAGCATGATAGACTATCCACGGTGGTCAAGTATTTCAGTTAAATAAGGCGATGTCAGATATGTACCTTGATACAAATTAATGCAGCATGATAGACTATCCACGGTGGTCAAGTATTTCAGTTAAATAAGGCGATGTCAGATATGTACCTTGATACAAATTAATGCAGCATGATAGACTATCCACGGTGGTCAAGTATTTCAGTTAAATAAGGCGATGTCAGATATGTACCTTGATACAAATTAATGCAGCATGATAGACTATCCACGGTGGTCAAGTATTTCAGTTAAATAAGGCGATGTCAGATATGTACCTTGATACAAATTAATGCAGCATGATAGACTATCCACGGTGGTCAAGTATTTCAGTTAAATAAGGCGATGTCAGATATGTACCTTGATACAAATTAATGCAGCATGATAGACTATCCACGGTGGTCAAGTATTTCAGTTAAATAAGGCGATGTCAGATATGTACCTTGATACAAATTAATGCAGCATGATAGACTATCCACGGTGGTCAAGTATTTCAGTTAAATAAGGCGATGTCAGATATGTACCTTGATACAAATTAATGCAGCATGATAGACTATCCACGGTGGTCAAGTATTTCAGTTAAATAAGGCGATGTCAGATATGTACCTTGATACAAATTAATGCAGCATGATAGACTATCCACGGTGGTCAAGTATTTCAGTTAAATAAGGCGATGTCAGATATGTACCTTGATACAAATTAATGCAGCATGATAGACTATCCACGGTGGTCAAGTATTTCAGTTAAATAAGGCGATGTCAGATATGTACCTTGATACAAATTAATGCAGCATGATAGACTATCCACGGTGGTCAAGTATTTCAGTTAAATAAGGCGATGTCAGATATGTACCTTGATACAAATTAATGCAGCATGATAGACTATCCACGGTGGTCAAGTATTTCAGTTAAATAAGGCGATGTCAGATATGTACCTTGATACACATTAATGCAGCATGATAGACTATCCACGGTGGTCAAGTATTTCAGTTAAATAAGGCGATGTCAGATATGTACCTTGATACACATTAATGCAGCATGATAGACTATCCACGGTGGTCAAGTATTTCAGTTAAATAAGGCGATGTCAGATATGTACCTTGATACACATTAATGCAGCATGATAGACTATCCACGGTGGTCAAGTATTTCAGTTAAATAAGGCGATGTCAGATATGTACCTTGATACACATTAATGCAGCATGATAGACTATCCACGGTGGTCAAGTATTTCAGTTAAATAAGGCGATGTCAGATATGTACCTTGATACAATTAATGCAGCATGATAGACTATCCACGGTGGTCAAGTATTTCAGTTAAATAAGGCGATGTCAGATATGTACCTTGATACAAATTAATGCAGCATGATAGACTATCCATGGTGGTCAAGTATTTCAGTTAAATAAGGCGATGTCAGATATGTACCTTGATACACATTAATGCAGCATGATAGACTATCCACGGTGGTCAAGTATTTCAGTTAAATAAGGCGATGTCAGATATGTACCTTGATACAATTAATGCAGCATGATAGACTATCCACGGTGGTCAAGTATTTCAGTTAAATAAGGCGATGTCAGATATGTACCTTGATACAAATTAATGCAGCATGATAGACTATCCATGGTGGTCAAGTATTTCAGTTAAATAAGGCGATGTCAGATATGTACCTTGATACACATTAATGCAGCATGATAGACTATCCACGGTGGTCAAGTATTTCAGTTAAATAAGGCGATGTCAGATATGTACCTTGATACAATTAATGCAGCATGATAGACTATCCACGGTGGTCAAGTATTTCAGTTAAATAAGGCGATGTCAGATATGTACCTTGATACAAATTAATGCAGCATGATAGACTATCCACGGTGGTCAAGTATTTCAGTTAAATAAGGCGATGTCAGATATGTACCTTGATACAAATTAATGCAGCATGATAGACTATCCACGGTGGTCAAGTATTTCAGTTAAATAAGGCGATGTCAGATATGTACCTTGATACAAATTAATGCAGCATGATAGACTATCCACGGTGGTCAAGTATTTCAGTTAAATAAGGCGATGTCAGATATGTACCTTGATACAAATTAATGCAGCATGATAGGCAGTGAAACAAATAAAAAAAAAAAGGCCATCAGAAAAAGGTTTGGAAAATGTATACATATGGAGCAAGAAATAATTAAACTTCTAAGGCACATGGATTCATCCCTGTTTGTTATGTGATTCGTGGCGCTAAATTGCTAGCTTTCTGGGTACTGTTTTTGTTATTGACATTGATCTTTTCGTTGTTTTTCTGTTTTTGGCAATGTTATTATCTGAAAGTATTTGATGGATTCTTTTTTTCTTTTGCAGGCCAACATTCATTCTTAAACAATTAGGAAACACATATCATCCATATAAGTTTGGTATGTATAGCAATAACTATAACGTAATAATATAATATCCTTATGAACACAAAACCATTCTTGAGTTTTGACACATTTTCATCTTAAATCTTTTTGAATATTATGGATTTAAACAAGTTTCGGGCTTTTATTCAGTTTTTTTGTGGGTGAAACATAAAATTGAGAATGAAAACGGGGAATGTGTCAAACAGACAACCATCCGATCAAAAAGCAGAAATTAGCACAAGGCCACCAATGGGTCTTCAAAACAGCGATAAAATCCCGCACCCGGAGGCCGACTTCAGCTGACCCCTTAACAAAAATGTGTACTAGTTAGCCTAGTTCACACATCAATTACCCCAAGAATAAGGTGTATAATCCTTATAATTCTCAAATCAAGCATATACAGTTGTTTTTATTCTTTCGTGGATCTCCAGTATTTCATATATGGGCATCGACACACAAGAAAGCACACTTAGGTCAACACATAACCAAGTAAAAGACTACAATGTCAAAATCTACAACTAATTGAGGTAAAAAATTTGTAATGCAAAACTAAACTAGAATATAGCAACAAACATGTAAGTATATGAATGTTTAAATATCTAAATAATTCTAATTTATAAGCCGCGGCCTATCGTATGTACAAGCACACGCGATGCAGGTAAACAGTAATTGCACAGCTCACCAGTCTAAACAGTGTTCGTTAATTCCAGAAATACAGAGTACATATTTTTAATATAGAAAATACCGATAATCCCCCCCCCAAAAAAAGCAAAAAAGCTTGTTTGTAGATTAGACATACTGTATACCTGAACATTTTATATGATGTTTCGACTGTGTAGAGATGATTTCGTACATTTTCCATGGTAAGAACTGTTTGTCAAATAATGACATTTTTTGGAATGGTAGGAACGGGGTTAAAACTGAAAAACGGTGCAAGTGTTGCTGACGAAGAAGAATATTATCTGTCTCTTCACCGAGATAATTGTTAAACTGTTAGTCATTACTTGGTCTCCTCCAATAGAAATTTAAATAGATTAATACAGAAAATAAATATTATATATAAACAAAGCCATCTGTTAAAAAAAAAAAATCTTGATAAATTTGAAGCTTTGTATGGATTGTTTTTCGCAATCACTCAAAATAAGCAAAATAAAATGACAGCCACTGGTGTATAATACTTAAATACTTAAAATATACAACATACAATACATTGTTTAATCCATCTATGGTAAATCATAGGCAACAGTAGTTTAACAGTCCAACTTTGCAAAATGCATCTTTTTGTTTAAAAGGTTTCATATTAAGTATGTTTCTTATGAGTAGAAATCAGTCAGCAAGTGTGGGTTTACAGTTAGCAGTGATACAAATTGCAACTGTTTGTTACAATATCAATGTCCCAAATGATTTTGTTAATTTATCAACAGCAAGTACAAGAGAGTATTTTTATGAATCATGTCAGCACCGAAAGACTGATTTTTGAGGATTCTAAAACCACTTGCTTCTGTTATTGGACGTTAAGTCAACGAGGGTCATCGTCAGAAAGCACTTTAGGAAATTTTTGATTTCTTTTAAATTTTAATATGTTTTGACATCGTAACTGACTTGTATTTCCGAATGTTAGATAACAGAGCCTCTGGTGAGTTTTTTTGTGAATGAATAGTCATATGCTGATTACCATAAACTATTCAAATGAGTTAACTGTATATGAACCTCATCAGACTTTTTTTTTTTTTTTTTTTTTTTTTTTGTAAAATTATAAGGTTTTAAACTGCGAACTTCAGTGTTTTTGGTATATTCAATAAACACTTTGCGTGTTATGCTCTCAACGTTTGAAATAGTTAGGTTTGTTCAGAATCATGACATCATTAAACATATTTTTATTAATACTTGCTTTTTACACTGTTGTTTTACTGTAAACCCAAAAGGGGTCCTATATTTAATACAATTTCAATAACATTACACATATGACAACATGATAATGTTGTTATATTATTCTATAGAACGCTTCTATCAAATTGTAAAATTTTTCACATTTGGTTTCCATATGACTTTTGTTTATGAAGTGTTCTAAGAAAAATTATCTCGAAACATTTATTTTGCTACCACTTGGTCAGTACCATCCTCCTAGTCGCAAGTGTTGTTGTTCTATAATAATTCAAATTATATAATTTATTGGCAATCATCATTATTTCCAGTTCTTGAAATTGAGTAATAGTGTTAAAGCTAAGGTTGCAACTTCCTCATGCAATCGTTATCTGTTTAGACATGTTTGATCTTTATTATCTCAAACACTAAACTTCTGTTTTAGGATTTTCCAAACATTTCATCAAAAGCATATCTGATGTAGGTTTTTCCAGAATCATGTGTTTGAGACCATATAAATCATGTTAATTGTATTTTATTACTAACTGGTAGATACTGCTTATGATGGATTATCAGTCTACCTTGTCACCAATTGTGCAGTACTGTTGTGATAGAAATGATAAATTGCGTTTTATATTTTCCAGTTCGTATCTAAATAAAGGCAACAGTAGTATACCGCTGTTCAAAAGTCAAAAATCGATTGAGAGAAAACAAATCCGGGTTACAAACTACAACCGAGGGAAACACATCAACTATAAAAGGAAAAAAAAAGAACAACAGAAACACTGAAGTGCAACAAAAACAAACGCCAACATACTTAGCAACGAACTATTTGATAACAACTGCCATATTCCTGACTTGGTACAGGACATTTAAGAACAAATAGTTGGTTGAACCTGGTTTTATGTCTAGCCAAACCTCCCGCTATATAGCAATATAAAAAAAAAAAAAAAATAAATCGCTAAAATTACAACACTACGTGACAGAAATACAGCACAAACATACGCAAGAACACCCTTCACAGAGAAACGCACAAATTAATAATATAATAGTCATTATAACATGTAACCTACAGAATAACAACTAACATATTCCATTAACGACATACAGCACAAGACATCACAAAAGTGACGTATTTTGTAAAGAATATATGATCTTGAAATTCATTCAATTACTTTCACTATACTAGTCCAAACAATAATCCTGATAATGACGGTATTGAAAGGCTATTTTAAATAAATGTTGTGACGACGTCATAACTATTTGGACTAACACAATACTTACCCATGGAAAATTGGAAAATAAGTCGACTATACTGACAAATAAGACATATGTGAAATGTACCGAAAATACAAAATTTTAACCACAAACGATAAGACATAACACATTTACGAACCGAAACCACAACAGAAACATCATAAATAAATATATGAATGTTGGATGTTTAAAATACTGAGACACGTCGTATGGCAATGCAAATTCACACTCGGCAAAACAGTCATATTCGGGAATAGGTCACGTTTGGTACTGAGCATCAGACGACATAGATGATAAACTACAATCTAAGACGTGGTAAAAATGCTATTAGTTAGTTTAGACACAGATACATAGTGTAGATCAACCAATTCGTGATGGTGTCCATAAAATTTACGGAGTATCTTTTTTAATCTTTCCTCCTCATAAATCTGTTGGAGCAGTTTCTACGTAAGGAGCACACTCATGTATATGAAGTCCGTATAGTCTGAACATGCACGAGCATAACGTATCAATCGAGATATGTAAACACCATACGACGGAGCAGAGGGTATGTTACTGCTGAGAAATGGGAAATTGATAATTGGAAAGTTGAAATCATCCAGTTTGTCATAGATTTTAGTGTGAAATCGTCCATCTGTGGCAATATAAGGATCAAGGTATGGAGCAGTCCTTCTTGTATCAGTAGTATCCTTAATTTCAAGTTCATTGGGATATATGAGATGCAAGTACTGACTGAAATATGTTAAAAACTAAGATTACAATTGCTGACTTAAGATGAATGGGAATGTTCTGCTTATGTTCTTTTGATATTTTTTTTCTGTCAAAGGGTTCCACGTTTTTTTAAATTCAGAAGAACATTAGGTAAAATGGAAACTCAATTACAATTATTGCAAATACATTTACTGTGTGCAAGAAAATTATACCATTTGTATAAGCAAGAAATATGTCTATATTTTTACCTTTTGTTAAATGTTATGTTGTTTTAATCCTGTTGCATATTTTGAAATATTTGAACCGGTCGTTGTACGTCAAGCAATAACATGGACAATTATAAATTATACTCTATACTGGCAATTTATAATCTCCATTTTACGTATTGTAAAAACCCATTTCGTACAGATAGTAATAATAGGCCCCAGGTTGACAAAGTGTCCATCTAACGACCTAATTTATGTGTTTCGCCAGCCCTCCGTTATTAACGCAAATTATTGCAAATTCCTGTTTTTCAACATGTTTATCCTTTTGTACAACATGTGAATACATGTCTCTATACCACGTCAATCCTCTTAATTTATTTTCGTATACGAATAAGGATATGTGGTATGATTGCAAATACAACAACAATCAATCAGTGTAAAGTTGAAGCTGATTTAAGCAACTATCGTAATATATGCTTTCTTAATATCTTGCCATCAGGCATACATGCAGTTAGGATTGATATGTTTGTCGACGGTACATTCCGTAAACGTTGGGACGAATGCAAGAAAGAGGAACATATAATCAAAATCACCTAGACATATCACTAACGATAGATCAACAATAATTCCATAATAACAATGAATAAATCAATGATAAATTAATGTGAACCAAGAGAATGCATACTACCGATATAACTTGTGCTCCTGGTCATGTTACTTTTGTTTAAAATTGAAGATGCCATGAGTATGGCGCAGTCATGCGTGAGAGTAGTAATAACAATAGATAATTGTTCGGAGTCCGGAGAAATAGAGCTTAAGTGAACATTCCCCATTTATTTCCATTTGAATGCTTGGTACCGAAACTAAAAGCACTCAAACTATTAACTACCTTAGTTTCTACAGTACTTTGGTATTGTTATATGTAGTTTGAGATATTGCAGTGAAATTCGATAAAGAGCATTTATTATATAAACTCTAAAGAATGGATTGAAACAAACATGCTTTCGTAGTGTTAATAACCCAAATCTGAGATTTATGTAAATGTTAGTTTGTCATTGTTCGGTTGAATCATCTAATAATCTAGAAGGTCCATTGTTGTACACGTATACAAATGAGGTGTCACCGTGCACCTGAACGTAGAAAAATAGTTGAAGATAGATATTATTTACTAGTTAATAAAACGATAAGTATTCCATGTAGGAAAATGATAGCAACATACATTTACATAGAGTGGCGTAATGTTGGAGGTAGTAAGCTACATTTTGAATCAAAACATTTTCATTGTTTTTTTTTTTTTTTTTTATTCATCAAATATTGCTTGTTACATAAACCATCAAGATTCCAAGCTTCTCTTGACGTACCCTGTTACAATCCACTGACTACCCAGGGAATATTCAGCTGGTTAGATTAATTGACATACATTTTGTTTACAAAACACTATAATAACAATATTAGAAAATTATTCATTGATTATGTTCCTTTTAATTGTTAGTAACATTGGATTTATTGTCTTATGTCCATTAATATTGGTATCTACTCTCTTGGTGTATTCATTGACAAAAATTCTGTAGACGTCTATGTTTTTTTATTTTCTGCTCAGATACATAGTAGGACTTGTATATTGAAAAACTAATTATTGTAATCAAAAATGTATTGATTAAT